>CAKAKR010064224.1:73133-184785 GCA_916700685.1 Adelosebastes latens
CTCATTGAGACTGGCCTGTCTGAAGAGGAAGATAGAAGAGAGAAGAGAAGAGTAAGAATGTGACATTAAAACAGTTTATATTAATAATATGGTACTAAAACAAATTACTGATGATTGTATTCATTCATTACCGCACAGCTAATCATGTGAATTACTGTTTAATTGCTGTAAAATGCCTCAGTGGTGATTTTACTTGTAATTGTTATTGGATTTATTACATGTTAAGATTAGGTTAACCTAACTAAAATAATAATGGCACTTAATTCTTTCCACTTCAAGCATTGGCTATACCGCATCTTCGGCTTGGAAAAACTGGTTTTAAATACTGTATTTTTAAATTAAAATCTCTTCTTTATGTGAATTCTATACTTATACTGTATGTATAAGTATTTTATATTTCTCTTTTCTTGTGCACAGGTCTCTCTTGAAAAAGAGGTCTCTTTTTCAGAGACCACTATTTTTGAAAATATAGGATTACATCAAATAAAAATGCACCATCTTATTTAGCAGGTTCCAAGACAGATCAATCAACTTTATTCAAAATGTGCCAGTGCAGTTCCCAACCTTGTATTGGTTTGTGAACCCTTACAATGGAACAAGGTCTACTTGCGAAACAGCAAAGATAAGAGGAAAATTAAGCATAACTTTATAACTTAAGCAAACTTTAAAGTAAATTCTTATTGGCTAATGATCAAACTCTAAGGATTATTATTACTTATTAACATACAATTATTTTAAGCTTTTTACTTTGCAGATATCATATCCCTTGGGACAATTTGTAATTAATTTCTAATTAAAAAACAATAGTTGACACCAAAATTATGTAACTTTTTGCACCTGCAGACAAAGATGTTTCTTACCAAGATAAAAACAAGGACTTAGTATCCATAATGTAACATAATAGCCAACGGATGGTGCAGATCCATATTTGGCTGCAGCAATGTTGAAATATTCTTTTCATATAAGCTTGTAAAATACTTTAGTTTCTAATAAAAGGAAACAATGTTCTGTGTCAGGTGATTCATTTCTTAGCTGTGTAATAACTGTGATAATTCATCTTAGATTTCATATTGGGGTATCGATTTTTTTATTGTTACTCTAAGATAATGACGTGTCCATTATGCCTTACTTATTACTTATCAGAGTATGATGAAGAGAGATGGATGTTTATGATGCCAGAAACACTTCACCAAACCAGCCCACCCTTACACTTTACAGCTGGGTTCATAAAATGGCAACAGTTAATCTGCTCCATACAGTTTTATCCAAAGAGTACATGAACCGGACTTTGCAGTGCCAAAGTTAATAAAGTCAAGGAAACTATTATTTCCCGACATGGTAATTAATATTTATAAGGCTCAAGTAAAATATGCCTTTAAAATCCATGCAACACTTTATCAGGAGTTCACTGGAGTTCATGACTGACTATCATAGTCATCATCTTATAGTGCGCTTCCTCAGTCTGTGTTTTGTTTGGTCAAGAGCTGGAGTCAGGTTATAAGGTATGGAGTCAAAGGAGTGCCATAAAAAAGAATAAATCTGTAAAAACAAATAAGAAAATAAATGTGGAAGGAAATATAAATAAAAATAAATAAAATAATAAATAAGTAAATAAAACAAATCGTAAATATGAAGATCAATAAATAAAATAATTAGAAAGTAAATAAAAAAAATTAAAATATAAAGATAAATAAAAATAATAGTTAAAAAGTAAATAAAAAAATGTGTAAATATAAATTGAAATAACAGAAATATAAAGACAAATAACAAAATACAAAATACTTATAAGCATTTTGATTTATTTTCACATTTATTTCTATATATATATATATATTATTTTTATATGTTTATATGCATATAAATTACTCTATTTTCTGTATATTTTTTAAATGTATTTATTATTATTATTATTATTATTTATTTTAAATATATATCCTTCATTCACCGATTCTTTTATTCTTTTATTTGTTTCTCTTTATATTTCCACATATATTTTCTTATACTTTTACAGATTTATTCTTTAGTATGTCTCTCCCATGACTCCATGTTAAGGAAAATAAAATTGGGCAGAAAAAAATGCATTATGGTTCAACTTAAAACATGTAAAAACTAACCTACTAAAATTAAAAGACTCTGCTGCAATGAAATGTAGGCCTGGTACCTGCAGAGCATTTAAAGGAAAACCATCCATCAAACTGGATTATCGGGTCATTATTATAATCCTGGTTATGGTCGGTCAATATTTGTAGCTCACCTTTATTATCAGTGGAGAAACTTAAGTTTCAAATCCAGCTAATGACAGGTGTGTGTCACATTCATTAAACCCTAATCCTAATCGCTTTGGATTTATGTCAGTCAGTCTCAGCTGAAAATAAACAGTTAGACCAGAATACGGCAGAATGATCTGTCATTTAGATTTACTCTTTCCAAAAGAAAACCTCAGCCAAATCCTGAGACTTTCAACTTTTTACAAATCCTCTGTGGTGGATGGATGCTAGAGAGTAGTAATGGCTTCTCCAGATATGTAGAGCAGAAAGGAATGGAGGCACATCGCTCCAATATTTCCCTGAGTTGCTGGGAATAGAGGACATTCACAGTCCCATTTGACACGTTTTACGCTGTCTGTGCACGTTCTTGCCAAACTATGCGGGAAAATTCTCCATCGGCTTCTTTACAAGCTTTGGACTAAATCATCGCTATGATGGACTGAAGCTACACTGCTGTTTATATATGTAATACATAACAGCTTTTATGGCAGCGATTTCCATAGAGAGGACATTTACTATTCTATAACATTGGCATAATTTATATTTCAAAGATGGTTATTAAATGGTAGTGGTAAAGAATAAACCCACAAATGGTGAAGCGGCACAGCAGCAAAGTCTGCTAATACAGACATTTCTTGACATGTACAATCATTCAGTCTTCTGTACTGTATGCTTTTTTTTCTAGTAGGGAAACTCCACTTGCTAGCGGTGTTGTTGTGTGTCAGCAGTTGTTTAGCCAACCTGAGCATGTGAGCAGCGCTGAAGACCACGTCAAACTCTGAGCTGTCCAGCTCTGCGGCTCTCTCCGCCATCTCCGCCGCCTCGCCGAGACGAGACTGCTCCAGCAGGAACTGACCTGCAGAGAGGGGAAGACAGAGGGAGAGCATTTATTTCCAGGGGTAGTAGCTAGTTGGTATGGCTTTAGGTATGGCAATGTCAGTTCGTCGGTCTATTGGTTGGTTGGTTGGTCGGTCCCGCACTATTTGATGGATTAAGAGGAATTTCTGTACAGATATTGATGGTCCCCAGATGATGAATCCTCATGACTTTTCCTCTAGGGCCACCATGAGGTTGACACTTTTGGTTTTATTTGAAATGCCAACAACTGTTGACTGTCTGTACCAAATTTAATGACAATCCATCCATGTCCCACTAAGGATGAACCATAGACTGTATATAAGGTCACCCATTAGTTTGTGGACTACCGTTTTGAAGCCTTGAGTTCGGCTTTTGGGTCGTCGCCATCTTGGTTTTTGTCCGTTGACATCTTGGTTTTTGGCTATCGCCATCGTCTTGGTTTTTTGGCTGTCGCAACCTGATTTTTGGCTGTCAAACTCTTGGTTTTTGTCAGTCGCCATCTTTGTTTTTGGCCGTCGTCATCTTAGTTTTTTGCATCCAGAAGTGACACAAGAGGGTGGAGCTAAGTACAACTGAACCCTGAATAAGATATTTTTAGGCGACCAAAATGTTATAATTAACTTTCATGAACTGAAAACACACTGTAAAAGGGTTAAAGTTCTTGGACGAAAACATGGACAGCACCCAGACTGGACAACACCGTGGTAGCGACCTGTCAATCGCAAGGTCGCCACGCCCTAAAGCATACCCTGCTTTATGGTCTATTTGACTCTAAATGGGACCATAATTTACTAAATGAACATCATGCTGTATTGGAGACTCAAAACTAGTGATTGAGACCATAAACTCATGTTTACAATGTTTACTGAGGTAATAAATCAAGTGAGAAGTAGGGTCATTTTCTCATAGACTTCTATACAATCAGACTTCTTTTTGCAACCAGAGGAGTCGCCCCCTGCTGGCTGTTAGAAAGAATGCAGGTTTAAGACATTTCCACATTGGCTTCACTTTTTAGACCTGCAGGTTGCATACTGGCATGAACTGTAATATCTCGGGGATCCCCTGATTTTTCATCTATCGCCATTATCAGGTAAAAATTGAATAAATGTAGGCACGCTAACACGTGTGGTAAACGTGGTAAACGGTATAAATCAAATCAGCACGTTAGCGTTGTCATTGTGGCCAAACTGAAAGAAGTGGCGTTGAGGGGACGAGAAAGAGCTTTGCAGAGAAACTCTGACTGACAAAGATAGAGATCAGTGGAGACAAAGGAAGATGAATGGAGGCAGAGAAAGAGAAGAGTGACACAGGAAATGCAACAAGGAGGCAGAGAGAGAAAAGAAGAGACAGTGAAAGGATTGTTGTTTTGCCCGGCGACGTTTGAGCGCCGATGAAGACGGAGGTATTTCATGCGTTTTCCTGTGGGAGACTGGCCACCTGGTGCGGCACCCACAAGCGCCTGCCTCAGCGGCTATAAATTAACAGCCCGAGCTCGGCCGCAGATGTTGCTGAATGTAGCAAAGAGGGGGGGAAGTGGGAAGTCTCCATTGAGGTGCGTCTCTGTTGGCTTTTCTTGTGCTGAAAGCTAACTGCATTCGCCTGAGTGCAGCAAGCCATTAGACACCAAAAAGCAAGACTATTTAGAACCGGGTCATGTGAGGGACAGTTTGCATTAAAATGACTTACTGTGAACAATGGCAGGAAAGGGGGGGGACCTTGTCTTAGCTATCACCCTCTGTGTCCTCGCTTCCTCGCACTCTCTCATATGTTTCTGTGTGTGCATCCGTTGTGTTATAATGTGGACAGATACCATCACTCCTTTACACACCTGGAGCTCATCCAGTGAACCCAGGACAGCGAAAGCAGCCAGATCTGCGATAAAAGGAGGGGGGGACCGGCCCCAAATAAACATCACCTATAGCAAGAAGCTACAAGATAACATTGAAAAAAAAGAAAATAGCTAGATAGGCAGAGAGGGAGAAAAAAGAGTGTAAGGGGAAACAGCTCGGTCCAAAGTCAGCAACGCACCCCCTCGCCGGGGACCAAACTAAACTCGAACTATCCAGCGCAGAGAAAGCACCAGGAGGACCGGAGAGAGATAAGGAAGAGGAGAAAGGGACTATGGTGCTTTCAGGGACAGATTTCATTTCCTGATGATGAATATCCTGAAGATAGCGACATGGAGCAGCGAGGAGCCTGTTTTCTCCAAACTGATATAGGCAGAACGTGGTATTTTACTCTCTGTTACGAATGGTAAACAGTGTACTCTGATCCCCGTCTCCTCGCTCAGATAAACACAGCATACATGCCTGTTTGTATGTGTGATTGCACCATCTGCACTGACACCAACAATAAATGATAGTACATTTCCATAAATGTGTTACTGTGTTAGTGCAGGGATTGCTAAAACATGATTATTTTGGAGGGGAAAAAATGATAAAAACAGCAGTTCCAAATGATTACCACGCTGCTTCTGCTTCTCTCCACAACTCCTATCAGGTTACATAAAGCTATGAGCTTGGATCCAGGGTGGTTTACAACACGAGTTTGTAAGAGAGACCTGGTGTGTTTAATGACTCTGGGTCCGAGGGGTGACACTACAAAAGTGTAGGTCTTGGATAAAAGAGTCTAAAGACCCCTGCCTAATAATCATCCTGAGTACAGCTTACTGCAGCAAAGCCCGATCATTACAGTAAAGCCTAGGAGGGCGGCGCGGCAGAGGGTTGGATTACAGGCAATCAGGCATGTTATAGTTGGTAGGAAAGGACTTTTTAAATGATATTCTCGTAGCTCTGTCGACCACAGAGAGGCATTTCTGAGGACAGAGGAATTTGTGTTTTTGTGAGTATAATGTTTCAAACAGGCTTTGCTGGAAATGTTTGCCATTTCTAGAAGGGAAAACTTTCATATATCTTCTTACCGTAGTGCATGTAGCAGTTTCCTTTAGTCGGGTCTAGCTGAATAGCTCTCAGGTAGTACTTCTCTGCTTCTGCCTTCTGCCCCTAAAAGGAAAAAGGAAGGAAATCATTGAGTACACCTCATATTACCAGAGGCCCAACGATACAATATTATTACGATACTTAAGTCACGATACGATCTTATTGCGATTTTAAACATTTGCGATATGCTGAGTATTGCGATATATTTTGCGATTTATTATTTTTACAACCGCATATTATCCATTTTGTCAACATCTGTTTTATCTAATAAGATACAGAGGTCAGAGGTCAGAGGTCAAGGTACTCCTTTGAAAATGGCCATGCCAGTTTTTCCTCACCAAAATTTAGCGTAAATGTGGAGCGTTATTTAGTAACAGTATGTATTTACTGTTTTGCAATGGCACAAGACACACTTTGACCTTTGACCTAAACGTTTTTGTTGACCACTCACATTCAATATAAATATACCAGACCTGCAAGCAGGCAATACACGCCTGAAGCAAACAGAAGGAATAGGGCTAAAATAATCGGTTCAACACGTTTGTTTGTATGCTATGCAGGCTGAGATCCTGAAGTGCAAACAGCCAAGAATGAAAATATTGCTTGTATTTTATCTATGAGTTCTTTTAATGCACTGACATGCATCAGTTGAGGCAAAGTAACGGCAGGAAACTGATGCTCATAAAGAACACAGTACCCCCACCTACAAAGCCAAAACCTTTAAAGAAAAACCTCCAACATGCTTCTGTGTGCACGAGGCTCAGTTTGTTGCTTCAGCACTGATTGCTTCCATATTGCCGATGGATTGCCACGCAGCAAGAAATGAGAGGAGCGGGCCTATTAGGTTTGCTTCATTAGCTTTTTCCCCCATGCCCACAATCCCTCTAAATGAAGAAGCGAATATCGGGACCTCGATGGCTTATTTCACATTTTCTTTGGCACTTTTCTCTTTACATTCAATTGACCCCTCTCCCCCAGACATCCATCAGAGTAGTTCAGTCCAGTACGGTTTGGAGCAAGTTGTAATTTAAGAGATTTATGAAAGGTTTCAGGTCAATGTAATTACGTTTTTTTTTTAAAAGACAAATGCGTGGTATGCTCTTTAACTGATTTATTGCTGTGTAATCCTCTGTTCTTGCATCATCCCTGATACATCTAAATACACAGCTGAGTTCAAATTCATAAATCAGTTTAGTGCTGACTGACCACAGCTTTCCCTAAAGCACACCACACCCCTCTGACTCCAGCTAGAGATCTCTGACAGACAGCGTGGCTCTAATGTTACACTGCTCGTACGCACTTTGACCTTGGGAAGAATGTGGCAAATTAGTGGCTTTAGGAGGTGCACTTGTTATTTGCTGAGGGGTGTGGATGGGTCTAAGACTATCAGGTTCCAGCGTTATTATTGTGTGGCTTTAAGAAGGGCGAGATGGACACTTTAAAAAGTTGATGTGTACTCAAGAAAAACAGCACACGTTGGGGTGAACCACAGTACGAGACTCCAGTTTGACCTTTCCTCCCCGCGTCTGTATTGCCAATTGACTCCGGCAGGACAGCCAAAAATGTAGCCGATGGAGTGATTCAATAAGGAAGGAGAGTAATTGCATTATAAGCCTGTCCACTGGCCCATTGTCCAGGGTCCATCCAATCTCCTGTTCCTTAAGCCCCGTAGTGGTGGAAGGGGGCCTCTCTCTCTGAGAGTCAGGGCCCTGCATGGATCTGCAGTCCTGAGCCTGAGGGAGCGCAGCAGATGTCCAGCCACGCTGGGCGACTCTAATCTCAACCTGGGCTTTACATGTGTGTGTGTGTGTGTTATGTATATCTTTAAATCTTTCAACAAAAGAGAGGAAATGATCAGATGTAAGGTTTAAAGCCTGTGAGGGTTGCAGCTGCATGTTTGTAAGGCACTGCAGGTTTGGTTTCCTCGGCCGTACCCAAGGCTGTGGAGGGGAGGAGGTCGAACATCTGTAGAGGGCAACATCAGAAGCCTGTACTACGAAGCAGGTTCAACATATCCAAGTATCTTCTCGTTATGTGGCTCAACTAACCCTAACAACCGCGATCACGCTAAGCGATCTCTTACGACGGTGGTTATCAACTCGGCAAGTCAACCCAGGGTTTCTCAATCTGGCTATATGAGCGTGTTCACATGAACGGGGAGGTGTTTGCAGCGTATGACCAATCACAAACATGGACAAGTCTACTGTCAGCAGAGCGGCACATTTTTACAAACGAAGAGCAAACTATGATATCAGACGAATACGAAGAAGTTAAACACATAATCCAGACTAAAAGCAAGACAGCTGCCAAATGCAGGAAGGACAGCTGGCAAAAGAAAAAAATTGCAGATGTGTGAATGATTTAATTAACAGACTTGTTAATTTAACGAGAACACTCAAAAGTCAGATGTAGTCGTCTAGACGGGGCAGGGATATTATAAATAGCTTACAGAATATAACGGATGAATAAATTACAATTTATTATGCCCTTTGGTAGTGTGTATGACTATTTCAGCCTTCTTTCAGCTGCGTCCCCGACTCCGGCGGTGTAAAACGGACTAGAGAGCAAGTAAAAAAAAAAATATATAAAAACATAATCCAAAGCGGTGAGCACCCACAGCATACAGCCAGCTGTCCTTCCTGCATTTGTCAGTTTAAACTGTGTTGTTTTTAGTCTGGATTATGACTTAAACTTCGTATTTGTGTAATATTACCATACGATCTACGCATCGAGCTTTGATTGGTCTGTAGGCGGTGCTTTTATACGAGTTGATCTCTTATCTCGAACAGGTGTTGAGCATAAATTACCATGGTGATCTATCCCGGTAAGAAGCAAACCAACGTCGTAGGATGGAAAACCCAGGGTTAACCCTGACGTTGCCTAGCTAACCCCAAATCCTGCTTGGTAGTACAGGCCTCCGTTGTCACATAAATGTCTTTTATGGAATGGGAGAGGTGGTGGGAGTGGAAGTTTTTCTGCAGAAAAGAACATTAGAAGGGCGAGGTAAAATTTGGGAGAAGTTTGGCAAACTTGTGTGCCCTTGATGTCTTCTAACACTCACATATATCCACACAGCGAGGGAGAGAGAAAACACACACAGATAATCTGGAACTCATCCAGTCACAGAGGGATCATCCACACCAGACAAAACTCCCCACGTCTGTGACCTTCAGACATCAAACATGACATGCCGCTACCATTTGGCTGTTTCTTTGGCATCGGTTCCTGGATCAGGGTCGATCCAAGGCCACCGAAAAACGTATTTATCGTTTCCATCTCTCCCACTGTGTGATCCACTTTTTCGTCCAACTAGTAGCGCTGGAGGTCAAACACGACTGCAGCACAGTTCCTCTCGCTGACTTCTGATCAGGTGGAGAAGGGGTTTGTTTAGCATGCAGCGTTCAGAGTCAGAAGCTCACACCTCATAACAATTATCACAGTTCTCCAGGCTCTGCAGAGGAAATCGATAGCACGGGTTCGCTTTGCTCCCATAAGTCACTCAATATGCATTATTCATCTCTCCACTCTGCCACTTCAGGTCCACGTTTAATTACACTTTGCCAGGTAGTTAACCTGCTGCAGTCGTTACTGAGACAATGCCTTGGCTTGCCTCGTGATTCTTCCTGTGTCAGTGAAGGGACTTACAATGATGGACAGGAGTTTGCCGTAAGTGAGGTGGGCCGGGATATGGTCAGGCTTGGCCCTGAGGGACTCTTTGTACCAGTGGCCTGCTTCCTCCAGCCGGTTCAGCCTCATGTAGGCCTCTCCTGAAACACAACACAGAGCAAGGAGTCAAAAGAAAACATTTAGAAACTAAAAAAATGCATTTCCTGCAGAAAACGCTGATGCTGATGTGTGAATGCTGATAGCTGAAAATGTATGTCAAAGCATTACTGCATTACTTGAAATGCAGAAATAAATTGCTTGAAAAGTCTTGCGTTGCACTGCAGAAGTTTGGAAGTCGGTCGAAACCGCTGACCGTGCTGTTCTCATAAGGACGTGTGCTCCACTCTGTGGTTAGAGCAGCGGACTTGAAATTATTAACAGTTAAAAAAGGAGAGAGCTAATTACAGCTAAAATTGTCGACAAATTATAATTCATTCAAATTAAAATATAATAAAAGTGACCAAAAGTTAACCAGATGAACAAAAACAGTTTAGAGGGTGCTTATAGGGTGGATTTGTATCTTATTATCGTTTCAATAAAATGATGTAAAAATGTATAAATGCTGAACTGTGTCCAAACCCCTGGGGTTTGTAGCTTCCCTACTGTTTACCACGTGATGAATACATGAATCAGTGGGTAAAAAGATCCTAGGGACCTCTCTTTTTAAACTTAATTTTCTCCCTGCAGGATGTCACAGTTGCAACCGACACTCTGGACGCTATGGGAGCGATGGAGTGGGAGGGCAAAGCCGGACGTGCTCAAGCTTCTGGTGGTGAATGATAAAGTGTTTGACGTTGAGGAAGTTGTTTGGCTACCACTCTAAAAAAGTTAACTTTTAACTCGTAAACTTAAAATGATTGGCAAAAAGTTAATCAAAGACAGGAGGAGGAAGTGTAATTCAGAATCCATCATGTGTATCTAATTGTAGTAGAGAATACAAAATACTTTTTGTTAGCTGAGTTACTGAGTAGCTGAGAGATTTTACTGAACAAGGACATCATGGCTTAGTGTTTGTCTTGACATGCAGTGTGAATTGTGGGACCTTATATATACGCAGCTGTGTGCCTTTACTATGTCCAGTCAATTGAATTTGCCACAGGTGGACTCCAGTCAAGTCTGAGACACGTCTCAAGGATAATTAAAGCAAACAGGATGCACCTGCTGACCACAAGCAAACGCTCTGAATACTTCTGTAATTTTCACTTTGTCATTGTGGGTTTTTGAGAGTAGATTGATGGACAAAAAATTACAATTTTATCCATTTAAACTTGCAACTACAACACAATAAAGTGTGCAAAAAGAGAAGGGATGTGAATGCATTCTGAAGCCACCATATTTTATTTTTATTATATAAATCTCTCTACCCTTGTTGCATAGATAAAAATATTAGTATTAAAGCTGCTTCTTGAAAAATTCCTCCCATCTTTTGTTTCTTTTCCTAACAGGTGCAGGACAGATGAAGGTCACTCTATCAGGGTCAGCATTCCTCACATGCTGAATAAATACCCCCCGATGTAGTTGTAGAAAACACAGTTCTTTCTGAAAGAACAATTGTTGTGTTTAAATCTCTATGAGACTTTGTTTGATCTGACGACACGCTGTTGGCTCCGGGGGTAACATGACATCAGTTTAAACAAAGAATCCCCTGGACGTCGGCTCTAATGCAAACACTGCCCTCCCTCCACCTGACTAAACACACTTCCCCTTCTCATTTAGCTTGTCCGAGGAATGTTTGCAGACATCTCAGCTACGCGGTCAGGATGAGCTTCCAATAATGTAATTAGTGTTACAATAACAAAGAGAGGGATGTGATTTATTGCACGGATTAGCTTCAATCCTCTGCGAGAGGAGAGGACGCGACGTCTGCGCAGTGCTGGAATCAAACAGGTGGTTCAAGTCCGCTGAAGGTTTCTTTTGGCAATAACGTCAATTTGTTGAATTCAATTCAAAGCTCAGATAAAGCGGAAGACCAACAGTGGAAACACAGAAAATTAATCACTGCAACTCAAGCCAAACTGTGTGGTTTTACTCACGTCATAAAACAAACATGACGTTGTTCTTCATAATTTTACAGCACATATCAAATGGTTATGTTACCTCATCAAAATTAACATTTCAAAGCAGGTATTGCCAAAGTAGTATTTCATGTTTCTGCATTACAAACAAAGTTTCAAGGTGAAACAGGCTCCAACAGCAACTTACCCATCATGTTGAAAAGGCTGTGTGGTGCAAACTGTCTGGGCATTTTCTGTACCGCTTCCTTATAAATAGTCAGGGCCTCCTGAGGTTGAGGAAAAAAAAAACGTTAACTTTCCACTTTTTGTTTTGCATCAGCATAATGCAGGCTTTTGTAATTGATGAGGGACTCTAAACGGTTGAGCTTTTTAGTCCTGACCTCCTGCTGGCCCTGTTCGTGGAGCAGTTTCCCCAGGTTGTACAGGCAGCTGGTGACGGAGCTCTTGTGGGCGTGCGGGTCCTTCAAGTTCTCGTCTGGAATGTCGGCACAAGTCAGGAAGGTGCGTTTGGCCTCCTCCAGGGTGCCCTGGTTCATCAGGATGATTCCTGTGTTCAAGTAGGCCGCTGTGAGGAGGAGAGGGAATGAATTAAACGGCACAACCTCACAGCAAAAATTCAAAACACAGGGTAGATCTTTTAATAAAGAGACGGACACGAGAATCCGAACTAAATCAAAGTCGTTTTCTGATGCTGTTAAACTAAAAAAATGCTGATTCATTCACAAATCCAACTTTCTGATATGAACAACACCGTAAAAAAACACTTCTGGTTGAGGATGTAAGAGTGGACAAGATGTCAGGACAGGACAGAGGTCGAAGGCAGATTAAATTACCATGAGAAAAGTAAGTAAGAAATAGAAATAAATTAGGCTAAAAGGAGATGAAGCTAAGGACGAATTGAAGATAACTTATCAAGTTTGAAAAAGCAGTCTGGAACGTGCTCTGTCCTCTCTCATGAAATTGTCCTTGGTCCAGTAAAAGACTCATCTCGCATGCGAGCACTCAAGTGTGAGATTGAATCTCATCGTTTCACCGTCAAGCTGGAATAGGCTGAATATGGCCCTCCAAATGATCACGTGGTGAAAGAACGTCTTGTTCAGCATTCAAATTGGACCATGATGGTGATCCAATAACGGGCTCTTAGCTCACATCTAATTCATCAATGTGTGAGGACGCCTAATCGCTGATAACTCTTCCCTTGATCACAACCACCGCCACAAAATGAGACTCTGAGAGTTTACTTACATGCCAGTGTTGGCCGACTCCCAATGGCCAGTTTGTAATAATGCAGCGCCTCGGTTAAACGCTCATTCTCCTGCAGCAGCAAGCCACTGATAGACACACAATAAAAGCAGAAATGTGAGACGTTTTACAACATCATGAGCTGCATTACAGAGGATTTGTCGTGCTATTTTAAATCTGTGCAGGTTTACCCAAAATTACAGCACGTCAAAGTGATGAGGGGACTTTGGGTGAAAGCTGAGAAATAAAACAACAAAAACTTTACCCAGTATACCCAACCCAGTCGTCAGGAAAAATGTTGGCATTGTACGTTTCTGCAAACCACGGGATACGTTGAAGGTTGAACCAAAAATACATTTCATAAATATGTTTCATACGTAACGTAACTTGATTACTTTCCGTTACATTTGGATTCCCTCAATACTAAATATGCAAATAAAGACGAGAAAAGAAAAAGAAAAAAATGTCACCATTACTTTGTATGTAAAGCAGAAAAGACGAACATCATCACAGTACAGTGCAACTTCTGCCTTCCAGCTGTGAAAATGTTGTCATCATCCAAGGACTAAAATCATTTGGCATATTAGTGTTGCCAGATTTTTCAACTTGGAGCAGCAGCAGCACCCATATAAATTAAATTAAATTAACCTACATGCAAATATCCTGGTTTGTCCTGTATTAAGTTTGCTGGACCAGAAATTTGAAGCGGTTTACTCCTTTCCTACGAACCGTGTTTTCACGCTGGGATGCCTCTTGACAAAAAGAACAATCTTGATGAACTGGAAAATGTGCAAACCATCCTGCTTTGCAATTACTTGAAACTGTACTGTGATGTTGTTCCCCTTTTCTGCTTTATATACAAAATAATGGCGGTGCTGCCTGCCAGCTTTGTACTAGACCTATGTCTGTCACATGACTCAAGTGTAATGTGTGCACATGTGCATGGTAGTATATCGTTCTTTATTTTAAAATGTATTTTCTGCTATAATCCTGCTAATTGCTTACTTGCTTACTTTAGGTTTAGGCAACAAAACTACTTGGTTAGGATTAGAAAAAACATGTTTTTTGTTGAATTAATAATGTAACAACGTAACATAACAACGTAACAATGCAACGTAACAACACAGCGCAACAAAGTAACGTAACAACATAACGTAACAATGTAACGTAACAACGTAACATAACAACAGAATGTTACAACGGCATGTAACAATGTAACTAGTGTATATAAAACAACAACCGCCCTTAGCGGACTTTCTTACGTTAACATTACACAACAAGCGTAAACTTTACTTTTGGTTTCATACAGGACACGAACAGCAACCTCCTGGGTGAAAGTCCGGTGTTTGTTTGACCCAACCGCCCTCAGTGGACTTTCTCCCTCTATATACTTGTTGTTTCACCACATAATTTTCAATATTGGCCGCTCCATACACTACGTCACTTGCTCTGTGCGTCGCTTGCTCTGCCCGAATGCAAAAAAAGGGTTAGGGTTAGGGTTAGGTCCACACTCAACGTAAACTGTGGTTTGCAGAAACGTACAACGCCTACATTTTTTTGCAACTGGGCTGATATACCAATGCATAACCTGCACTATGCCAACCATCCATCATATTCAAATACCCCCTAAGTCTCAAAGAATGCAAAAACACCATCACTCTGTTTTCCCTTCTCCCTATGTTGCCTTGCCAGCTTCCTGACACCCGTAACTTGAGAGGGAACAGAGAAGTGGGGGGAAAAAACAGTGTCAGCACGAGAGCAAGAGGCATGGGTCTGCTATGAGGTTTTGGCACCTTTGACACTCTGTGTTGCAGGATTGGAGACGGCTTTGTGTCCTCCCACAGGCCCCGCAAACCAAGGCTAATCAAATCAGTAGCAGAAGGTAAAAAGAGCCACCAGAGACACACAAAGTTAGTTCCTCTTTGTCACACTCTTGCATCACGCTTAGCTCTGAGTCTCACTTGCTTCTTTCCTCATGTATCAGATCTATTTTTGCTTTCCTGATGTTCTCCCTGTCTGTCACTCTCTCTGTCAGTATGCCTTTTCCCCTTCTGCTCTTTTCTTGTTCTGCCTCTGTAATCTCAAGTGATGGATGGGAGGCATCGCAAACCCGTTCGTGTCAAGACTTTGCAAACAGGAGGAGGGGGACCGGGTGTCTTTAACACTCACAGGTTATACAGCATGTCAGCCATGTTCCCTCGGTGGTGCAGAGCGTTTCTGTACGCCTTCTCCGCCTCCGCCATCTTGCCCTGGTTCTTCAGTACGTTCCCCAAGTTTCCCCAGGCTACGAGAGACAATGTGTCAGTCAAAAGTTGCACTTTCAAAGTGTCGGTATTCATTTAAAAATAGTGTTATTGCAGTCAATTTGTTAAAGGGTAACTTCTGTATTTTTCAACCTAATGAAGACTGACCTGAAACCTGACTAATGGAGACGACACATTTTGAAATTGGTCCAGTATTGAAGGAGAACACTGCAGCCGCCAGCCGCTAAACGAGCTATAATGTAATCAATGGGGGCAACCTGGCTGTCAGTTTACGTCCTCTAAAAGTGCTTGTTTTTGCTTCTCCGAGCGAACAAACAGACAAGCAAAAGGTAAGAAAAACGTTTAATTTCTCTGTAGGGTCCTTTCCAAAATGTTGTCAGACACTTATAATAACAATCAGAGCCTGTCAGTGGCAAAAACAAGCACTTTTAGTCGACGTAAAATAAGGGTGCCAGGTTGCCCCAAATGATTACATTACAGCTCATTTAGCAACTGGCGGCTGCAGCGTTCTCCCTCAATACTGGACCAATTTCAAAAAGTGTTGTCCCCATTAATCACTCAAAAACATGGGAAAATAGGGTCGAAAAACACCCTTTAAGGTGTGTACATATTTGAATTACTTCTGTATTTAAATGTAACTATCTCAAAGCAAATCTTGCATGAAGGAGCAGAAAGTATTGTGGTTTTCTCTGTGGGCTGAACTAGTTCCCCAAGCAAAGATGTTATTCAATTTAACAAGTGTGCATTTTAGTTCTCATGAATCCAACTTTTCTTTTGCAAGAAGAATGTATTATTTCTTCATTCAAAAGTTATACTGTCTTGCTTTAAATCAGCTTTTGATACTCAATGCTGTGCAGAGATTTCAGTCGGGTACTCAAGAAGCATTGAGGTTTGATGCCCATCCCTAATGATAACTCTTGTCTTACCTTTAGCAGGATTCACACTAATCCCAGACTTGTAGAGATTCTCCTCATTGCTCCAGTCTCTGTTTCTTTGAACAGTTCGGAGTCCATTCAGCAGCACTAGTCCCGCACAGAGACACAACAGTAAGGCCTTGCAGCCTCTAGTCCTCAGTCTGACGTACAAGCTTCTTGCACCAGCAGCAAGCAGTAAACAGAAGCCTATACTGGGGATGTATAGTACCCTCTCTGCAATGACAAAACCTACATAAAAGAAGAGGTTTGTGGCTGGGATGAAAGGCAACGAGAGGATGCCTAATGAAAATAGTACTAGGTTTTCTGTAGGGGGCAGGGACGTCCGTGGAGGGCAGTGGTGGAGCCCAGCGGACCCGTTCATGGTGGTCTTTGGCGGTCCCTGGTCTGTGTTATGGTTTGTGTCAGGGGCATGGTAACCGTTCCCATTGGTGATTGATTTCCCATTAGCGACGTAGGCTTTCCCATTGGTCTCCTTGGCTTTGGAGGTGGGTCCACGAAGGCCGAACAAACCCAGGAAGATAAATCCACCATAAAAGGCAACGGTGTGAAGGTTCCTCCAGTCGGCCAAGGACCTCACCAAGGGCACGGCGTCCATGGACCAATCGAAACTGAGCTTGTCGGGGCAGAGCAGCAGCCAGGCGTTGGCGACCGGCAGGTGGAGGAACGTCAGAGTTCGAGTGAGAAAATGTGGCGAGTCAGCCGCGGGGTTGTCGGAGTTGGAGAAGTTGGGAGGCTTATTGCCCATCCAGTAGAGGCGAGCTGACAGCAGAAGCATTCCCCAGGAAGCCAGCACGCCGAGACTCAGCAAAACGCCGATGTTCTTTTTCTGAAACAGACGAGAGAAAGAAAAATCATCCTAAAGGAAAACACCTAAATCAACATTTCAGTCCAGAAGAGCTTAGTCAAAAATAGTTTGTCTGTGTTCCAGAGCACCTGAATTTGTTTTCATTTTATTTTAATACCTGCCAAGTTATGGGTCTGGATAAGAGCTGAATCAGAGCAACTATAAATGTATTGGTGGTCTCTGTAGACAACAAGTTTTTACGAAGGATGTCCCAGTCTTTCAGTACGAGCTGTTAGGGTTTGATTTATAGGAAAACACTTTGAATCCCATATAGAAATAGAAACGGCAAAGCAATCTCTGGAATGTTTTTGATAGCTGCCTGGGGCCATAAACCGCACTCGCGTACTATTATACAGCTCTTTGTAACACTAGCATACTTCTTAAAATTAAAATGCACCATTGCCAGAAACAACACAGCTCTGTTTACATGAAAATAGTGAAATACGACATATTCAAAGTGGTGAAAGACACGTTGGGAGTTGGACAGCTGGGCGCTGTAATGGGTGTCACATTCGGTCAGCAACAATGTGACTGTTTACATCAAGAAATAAGCATTTTTTTAATGGGATATGTCATAATCGAATTGGTGAAAGATGATTATTTTGACTTTCACGCTTGGTTTGCCAATAAATTTGTAATGTAAAGAACGTTTTATTGAGGAAAAAAAGGGGAAAAAACAAAAAGAAAAGAGCGCATACTTCCACAATGATGTTCAAGATTATTTCTACAATTTTTCCATATACTAGTAAACCACACTCCCGTCAGTTGTGACCTAGTTGAGGTCAACTTTGAAGTAAATTTGAAGCATGAGAGGCTTTCCCTCTAAGTCCTTCCTTGTTGCCTGTCAGGATTGCAGCGAGTGTGACTGGTAATCAGCTTAGGGCTCATTGTGTTGGTATGTAGATGCTGTTTACATCTCATAAGAGCATTAATTCTGCAGCATGATCACCATTAGGAGTCCTCTGTCACGCAACACCTTTAAACTAACTGTCTTTCTTGCTTTTGGCGTGTCATTTGTTTGCCACGTAGTCTGTACTGACTGTAATGTAAACGCATCTGCGTAAATATGCTACGATTTAGTGACGTTGAATATAAAGTGAGAAAGACTGCTTCTGGCCGGCGGATGGGGAGGTGGATGGTCAAACCATAGAATAAAGATATAAATAAAGATGGACAACGCGTCTCCACTTCCTCCCGCTGTACAGAAGTGAAGCCAAAATATCCCGGATGTGGGAGCGGTCATCTTGGGATTTTGACATCATTTGGAGCCAGAGTCTGCGCAGCAGTGATCGGGCGGTGGAGCCGCTGTATCGAGGTCACCCGCCCGAATAAAACGCGAGCAGAGCACGGCCGCAGCTTGTCAGCTAGAGAGACTCACAGCTGCCAAGCATGATGTCCCGTCCCCTTTTTATAGCATCAAATAATTAATTAAAACCAAACTTATCAGAAAAATGAACACTTGAACACACATCAGCGTGATAAGAACTACCGAAAATGACAGAGACCATCTTTGGGAAAAATGTATTTGACCTGTACTTTTTAGTTTGACCCATCTGCTAATGTTGAGGGGGCGGGATTTATGACCTATACTGCAGCCAGCCACCAGGGGGCGATCAAAATGTTTTGGCTTCACTTTTGGGAATCTGTCATGTCGTCCACTTTATATACAGTCTGGGGGTCAAACAAACACACGACTTACAACCAGGAGACCAGTGTTGGAGACCGGTATTGTTTTGTAAGTTACGTTAGTGACATTTGTGACGCGTTTTCCATACGGATGTAATGTTGTTTCTGTAATTATTTACTTACTTTACGTACTTAGTTAAGCCCAACCATGACGTTTTTCCTGAACCGAACTAAGTGGTTTCGTTGCCTAAACCTAAACAGCAGACGTTACCGTATTTTTTCTTGCGTGCCGTACAAATGACACGCGAAAGGACTAAGATGCGTCCTCATGAATGTCCTAGTAATGTCGTGCTATTTATACGCTTTCCTGTGAGATAACGTTAAACCGTCACACGACAACCGTTTGTCACTGCTGCCTCAACTGGTGACTCAGGATAATCACTTTTTTGATGCATGAATTAGATCCAAAGCCAGAACTGTATGTGATGCGCCTCATGCAAGGCCAAAAGTATAATTCATTTCAGCTGCTTCACTGTATAGATGTCTGCAGTTTGAGCTACAGCTGCTAAGACGTGACAATGTTGCGCGTTCACACCCTTGACCTCTTTGACCTTTGATCACTGGCTTGTTACACTCGTTGGTGACAGTGGGGCGAGAAACGGGAAGGCGTAGCCGTGACACAGATGACAGCGAGACATTTTCTGTCCGTCAGACGCTTTGATGTCAGATTTCTTTAACGCCACATTTTGATATGATGCTTTCTGAAATCAATTACTGCTTAAATCTGATTAAGCGTTGTGTTTTTTCCAAGGTTAAGTAAATCTGATTTAATTTCTTTCATTAAATAAATACTTATTATATATAGGCTTGTTGACAGAGACAGCCTGGCGCAGTCCTGACCAAAAATGATGCTTTCTGAAATTAATTACTCATTTGTGCCCAAAGACTATATTTAGTATGATAAGAAAAAAAATGCCACAACATTTGTTCTGATTGGTCAAAAGTCTTGAAATTTGGTATGGACATACTTTGGACAAGTATCTAACAGTATAACTTTGACATTTTTAGATCACATGAAAAATCACACTTTTATTAATAGTCAAAATCAGGATTTTGGGGAAAATGAGGATGTTTATTAAATGTTTCCCCAAATTCATAACATATGTGTGCATATCTTTGATATTCAACGTATTATGAGTTCATAGATACCAAATACTTGATTGTGCTCGTTATAGTTTCTGAGATACAGCCATTTTCTTATCATACTAAATTTTATATTTAGTCTTTGGTATTACTGTTTTG
This sequence comes from Adelosebastes latens, assembly GCA_916700685.1. Classification (NCBI taxonomy): domain Eukaryota; kingdom Metazoa; phylum Chordata; class Actinopteri; order Perciformes; family Sebastidae; genus Adelosebastes; species Adelosebastes latens. The sequence goes on from CAKAKR010064224.1 coordinate 93,092, forward strand.
ACATTATATTTTAGGAAAAAACAGTCGTCCCATTTTTTCCTAAAACATAATGTCAAAGACTAGATATAGTATGATAAGAAAAACTCACTTTTCAGCGATACGGTTTGACCAATTTTGAAAATGTCTTCACATTTGTGCTTAGGCAAGCCCAGAGAACACTTCTACTAAAGTGAAATTCAAAATTCCAGAGGCAGGCATGGGTTAAATCTAATTAAGTGGTTTGTTTTTGCACAAGATCAAGTAAATCTGATTTAATTTCTTTCATTAAACAAATACTGATTATATATGGGCTTGTTGACAGAGACAGTCTGGCGCAGTCCTGACCGAAAAAGTGCTTCATGTTCCTATAAAAGAGTTTACCTAATGGACTAAATACGACATAACATCATGAGTAATGGGCGCAGAGATGCTGCTCACTTCCTATTTTCTGCCCATTTATTCTTCCCGAGCACCAGTAATATGCAATATGAACTCTATTTGAACCTGTGTGGGGGGAATTAGAGGTGTGTGTGCATGCTTTCGTAATGTAAATGCTGTTTATACTGTGTGGTATTAAAGCACAGGACAGGAGTAGTAGTAGTAGTTGTGTTATCTCTGATGTCCTCTGATGGCCTCTATAACTCAAAGTGTTAATCCACTGTTTCTTTTTATCTCCTAAGTGAGTTTACTCTACTACAGTCATAATTTAGACTCTCTGTATTATCCGCTCTGAATGAATTGCACAATAGGCAGATAATAGCTACCCGGAGCACAAAGAACAAGCTCTCATTTGTCTCATTAATAAACTTTAGAGAGAAATATTCCCTCTCTTACGAGAAGTAAGCTCGTGCCCGCTTTCAGGAACCACGATGGAAAAGTTATCCATAACAAACCCATGTTAGGATTAGAATAAGAGGTTTAGCGTTGACTCGCGTGACCTATACTGGCTCCAGTTTGATTCCTCCACATCTGAAATGGAAAAGCGTGTGTCCCCTCAGGAGGAAGTGGAGGCACGGCCGGTTACAGAATGCCACTTGTCGATAGTAAGATGGAAAAGAGCCAGTTCAAGGAGTTCAACATTTTTGGAGAGGCAGCAAAGGAAGTGAGAAAAAAAAATTGATTTGGACGCTGAAAGGCGGCACACAAAGGATGAGAGAGAGTGCCTTTTACACAAAAAGGTTGGGGGGGGGGATGTGCTTATTGATGGATGAGCCTGTATTGCCGGTCAAGGGAGGAAACTGTCTGAGAAATCCAATTCTGCTTGGCATCAGAAGATAAGCCAATTCCAGCGAGAGAGTCATTTGTGGTATTAAGGTGAATGAGCTTCATTTTACCCCTCGCTGCCTTGTCTATTTCCAAATCGTTCCTTAATTGACTTCCCGATCAATCGCACAACTGAAACTGCAAAGCACACTATAGAGCGGAGGCTGGCTCTGCTTTTTAAATGATGACCATGAATTCACAGCAGCAAATAGCCGTAGTTTCTCTACTCTTTCTTATTAGTGCGTTCTTAAGCAACAGGTTGTTATTGAAGCAGGCGTGAAGTGGAAGGATCGCTATAGTATGACCTTCCCTCTCCACTCAGTAGTCTTCAAAAATAGATTTTCAATAACCCAACATCCACCCTGTAACAACTGAATCAGTCCCTACTCAACTACACCCTTTAATTGCTCTAAAAGTCCTTTAACCTCTCTACATCTCATTGGTTTTTCTAACAATTCCAGCTTACGTTGTCATTCGATGGTCAGAGGAATATTGGCATGGCACTATCCTGCCTAATAAAGCCCTTAAAAATAAGCCGGCTTTGTTGCTTTTTGTGGTGATTTAAAACTCTAATATCTCTCTTATTGTACACACATCACATTTTGAGTAAGAACAGTGGCTTAACGCCTAAAATTAATCCTAAAATGGGCACCAACATCTCTCATGGGTATCTGTGAATGTGCTCTGGGGGATTTAGACATTTTCTTAGTGCTCACTGTGACTGCTGGCTGGAGCAGCACAGGTGTAACTAATCACATTAACGACGTCCAGTCAGCCAGAAGCACAGAGCTCATTAAGGTTATGAGTCACACCTGTGTTTGACAAGCCAGACTACCACTACAGACTACTACAAGAACGGCCTATTCTGCTTCCACATGTTCCGGTATGTACAAAGAAACATCGGACAAATTACATTGCGGCTAACTTTTTTCTATAAACTCGATGAAAAGTATTAAATTTCCTTTTGTAACAAAGTCTCAAAGACTTAAATTAAAGCTACAGTGCGGGAGTTTTACATATAAATGAACGTCCGTTACATTCAAGCTCTTGCCAAACAAGTTTATACGAGTGCACCTCATGGCAGCGTCACTACGGAAAGCATAAACCAGGCTTAAGGGTGCATTTCCAACAGATGCAGTGATGGAGGGCGTCTAAACGCGTTCCATTCATTTCCTATGGAAAGCAGGAGAAGCAGTCGCCCAGTGCATGGTGGGAGTGTTACGGCGAGTAGGAGGGGGGGTCTGTATTTGCATAAAGTTGAAAAATCTCAACTTTATGCAAATGATCCCTGTCCAGCACGACGCGTCCGGCTCACGAAACTTGGACCAAGCTGTCAAACAAGGTGATATAGTTCTAAAAATGAAACGGGAGTCAGCAGCAGCATAGCCTATTTCTCGCCTCAAATGTTTTCAGAAATAGAATTTGGTGGATTCTTTAGACGGAATAACAGTGTAACCATGTTGTTTCCTGTTTGAAATGGCGAGCAGACTTTTTTTGGATGCTTTCGCCATATTCCTAACTGCTGCTCCATCGTAATTACTCTCACTGACGGACAAAAGTTCCGCACTCCAGCTTTAAGTCAAATTCAGGCATTTTTATATTCTTTTTCCCATATTTGTGGCCATTTTAACGATGGCATATGCTAACACAAAGTCCGGCAAAAGATGTTTCATATGACAAGTTTCCCGGACTGAAATCCGTACATAGTTAGCCACAATACCTAATGCGGAGGGGTACTTTCTATATTTACTTTCTTCTAATTTCCCTGTTTTCAGCTCTACTGCTGTCTAACTTCCTGGGAACATGTTCTAGCTATGATTGGTTGGCCTTCATGTGATCTGTGTGTATCCATGGAGGACGGCTGGCATAATCCCCAGCCAACTGTCAAACCTAACATCCCGCTCCCTCCAAGCCTTTGAACCTTCCACATATCTCCTCCACTTTGGATCCTCATTTGGAAATTCAGCGTCAATTTCTGTGGCTTTCCCTCCACTGCTTTTTATTCTCTTTCAGTTTATTATCCACTTTTTCTTGAATTAACCCCTCTCTCTCTCTCTCTCTCTCTCTCTCTCTCTCTCTCTTTCCGCACATAAACATACAGCATTAAGCTCCCAAGCCTTCATCTTTTAACGGTGCCATTCATTATTAGCTCTGCTTTTTATTAATCCCAGAAGTGTGTGGTCTGCCTGTTGACACTGTAGCGTGCAGAGTGTTTAAAACATGTCTGAAGAAAACGGCGGGATACGGCTCAGTTCATACGCGCCCAGTTCGGTCTGACGCAAGACAGCAGGGGATCAATCTTCCGGTCTTTTCTTGTTAAAGTCATGTCCAATTTGAACTGCTCGTAACTCTCTCCAGCATACGGGGGCTGATCGCGCACGGAGTTTCTACTGCTTGTTTGAGAAAATTAAATCAAAATGTTATCTTGTTAACCTCTAAAGTCTATTTTAGGAATTGCTATTACAATTACCATAAATTTCTCCAAAAAATAAAGACAAAACTAAACAGCAAGTATCATGACAACCATGACGTTTAATAGCCAACTATTCTTTAAAATATTATCTAAATTTAATTTTTGCATTAAAGTTGAGCTACATCAAACTACCGCGGAGCAATTATTTCTCCTTGACATGTGCATGGAAAGGCCTACAAACTTCTGGACACACTGTGTTTGCACAACACACCATCCAGCGGCGTTCATATTTGATGCATTACCAGTGACACGCTAAATTGTGATGAAAGGTACAACGAGGCATGCATGCCGTTCTTTTTCCAGCTCTCTAATGCGTACTGGATTCTGCTGACTTGGCGCAACTCAGCCAAGTCGTCAGACAGCAGCGTTGGCTGGCATTGAGAGGGCTGACTTTGATAGAGTGACCTAATTACCCCATTAGTTCTCTCCGTGAAAGCCCTGCCGCTGCTGGCACAGAGACCTGTAATGAGACGGGTCACAGGTTGAAGCCTCGCGGGCTGTCCACCAAAGACAGCTGATAAAAGCAGGGGGGGGGCGACGGTGGTGTTAACTTGACATTTAAAGAGCTTCCTGTTTGAGTAATATAGGGGCATCAGTGTGAAAGACAACATCCTTGATGATCTTGATCAAATGTCATGCATCTGATTTAGCTTTGTTGGCTTTGTTGTCGTTACTTGAAAGAACACCAAGTGCAAAAATACAACGGGCAGAATAGTTCTTAATTGGCATGAAAAGTGATTTAAGGCTCCATTTACATTTGTTAGTTTAAATATCTTGTGTCCGGATAAAAATCCACGTGCAAATTGAACCTTCCATCTTTTCCATTTTTTTCAAATGGAAATGCCCACTAAGCCGAAAGCCAAAAGAAGTGACGTAGGTTACCACAGTAAGCTAATCAAGGTTATAAATGATGTGAACGCCAGCACCAGTTAAGTCAACGTTAGCTGTGCTATGTTTGGAAATAACTTAAAAGGTTGGTCTGGATTTTTTTGAAGAGCGGTTGTATGTATACTCCCGCGTTCTTTGAGGTAAAATTACTGTTTTTGTGAATGGAGTCTGGTGGGTTTGAAGAAAGCGATATCATGGCTTCAGTTCCTCGTCAGAAAGGGCTGTTTGATGGCGAGGTAAAGCGGCTGTGGACGGGAGCAGCGGAAAATCGCGGTCTTCAAAGCCGCTAGACTCCATTCACAAAAACAGTACTTTTACCTCGCAGAACATGTGAGTCGCTGGTCTACCTCTGCATCGATCGGTTAGTTTGTTTGTGTTATTGTGTGACCTAAAGTGGTGTCCACAGCAGTACATTGCTTAGCTTCCGTGCCGGTACCTGTCTGCTTCTCTAAACTGGGAGCATGCCGACTGCCATCTAAGTTACTGTAGGTAATACATATGCAAATATATGTAGCACGTCATCAAGCAGAAACCTACGTCAGGTCACGTGGTGAAACATTTTTAAAAGGGCTTGGGAAAATAGCATTTTGACGCTAAAACATATGTACTTTGAGCAAAATTTTAATGTTTGGATTTGAATATGAGGAACACAACTGGGAAGCTACAGAATGATATAAAAAAAATAAAAAAAAACTACAAAATGATTAAGATGCCACATATGCGTCACCGTTGGCGAGATCACAAATGGGAATGCTATGGTTTTAGTTTTCCCATGCTACATGCAAATAAGTGTTCGCCCCAAACCAGCCAAGAGTCTAGTGTTAATGCACCTGAACATGTTTGTACAGTTAAGATGTTTTTGCTGAATCCAACTTATTGTGTGTAAGATATGTTTAGAATAAGAATAAGAAAATGCCTAACTTTTGGCATTCCAGCATATCCATGAAAGCTAAATAAAGAGCAGAAGTTGCCACAGAGGGCATCGCTTCACAGCCGAATGCTTCCGCTACGAGATAATTGGCACGACATCCCTCAAACCGTCAGCTGGTTACACTGAACTTAATTTGCGTGCCTGCAGCGCTCATTGAGACAAACGAAGACGAGGAGTGCGTAACACTAAAAACACAATAAAAAAACCTTTATCGTCTGTGTGCCTCAAGTAAGATGCTATCTATATCGTCTTTCATCTGTCTCCAGGTGCACACATTGAAGTTTCAGTATAAGAATATCCAAAAGTGTTGACTATGGGGGATTAGGGAGATTTATTTGAGGAACTATATTTAATTTCACACCTTTTGATTTAAAGCTTTTAACGCAGCATAATCACTGACGTCTTTGTTATTCAGTCAAGTAAATGCTTCAAATCCTCACTCAACATTTAAACAAACACCTTCTAATGAAATCAATCTCGCTCGCCAAAGTTTCACAGTTTACCTCAGGCTCAGCAGAGAGATCTGACGTTCCCTAATACCAACAAAAGCAAACTATTTACATGGACCCGTCTAACGCCTGGAGCCTCATTCATCAACCTGTTTGTTTTAGGCATTCACAAACTGAGTGGAAAGAACAATATTCGTATGATCCCAGCACGTAATACTCACTCTGCCTTCTCAAGAGGCTGCAGCGCCAACACCACACCTGCCTTTGTCTCCATCTATACACTTTCTAACTCTCCCTCCGTCCACGCCTCGTCTCATTTCAAATCTCATCTGAGTCTGATTAGGGAGTTAATAGGATGAGAAATGGAGTGCTGGCCGAAGCGAAGCGCATCTGTCTCCTCTGCTACACCGCGGCTGATTTGCATTTCCTTATTGTTTTGTGGCTGCTGCGAGGCAGCGGTCAGATAATGTGATCTGGAGGATTTTTCAATCTTTTGCTTCATTGTGGAAGAAATTGGACATTTTTTTATTTGAATAAAAAATAGCACGTGCTGCATCGTTCTCTGCCAAGAATGTTTGCAACCGTCTTTCATCAATTTTAACGGCTACTGTAGTGGCAGACGCCAAGCCGTCCATTCCCAAAGTGCTTAGAGGGCACAGTAGGTGAGAAAGACCAAGAACAGATAAAGGAAAGGAAGTGAGGGCATAGTTTCCCTCTCCTTCGCTTATTCGTTCCTCTCCCTTTTGTGTTCCCATGCGTCCCGAGACGTCTGGCTCATAATCGAGGAAACGGTTGCCCCCGTGGCTGGCCTCGCCACACAACGAGCTCCCCGCCAAGATAACGGTGACCGGGGCAATAGAGGAGGACATTGCCAGAGTGATAAACGATCCAGATGTGCTGGAGGCGGCGATGGGACGCTGGGAGGGGGGGTTTGGCTCCGGGAACCTGACGGGCTGGCACAGGGATGCTGGCCAGGACTATTGTGTCTGGGCAGAGAGGTGGAGGCTGCTGATGATATCCCAGCTCTCTCTCTCCAGTGTGATAAATACACAGGGATATGGGGATTTTTTCATGACGGCTTCTGACAAGTACTGAGGGTGATGAAATCTTTCAGAACGTACTGCAACAGACTGGAACATGCAGTGCTGGATGTCTATCAAGTTTTGGTTTCATTTTCAAGTCTCTACTGTCTTTGTTTATACAGGACAGGGGGAGACGAAAAACAGGAACGCCCGATGAGACAATACAATCCCAACAGGATTAAGAAGGTTCGAAATTTCTCAGTAGATCATTTTTTTTTCTTTGTTTATCATAGTTGAGATGAAATGTAACCAGTCTTCCACCCCACTGACTCACCTGTGGGTCAGTCACTACAGACCAGTGTTGTAGTCAAGACCACCTAAACCGAGACCAAGTCATGATCAAGACCAGAGTGTATCGAGATTGAGAAAAGACCAAGACTTTAAGGAGTTAAGACCAAGTCAAGGCCAAGGCAGGCCGAGACCGAGCGAAGACCAAGACCAGAAGAGTGCAAGTCCAAGTACTGCCCGATCTTTAAATAAAATCCCGAGGTCCTCTTTGTCTGAGACCGAGACAAGACCGAGCAGAAATGCGGTCGATTCCGAGACGAGCCCGAGACCTTGGTACAAACTCAAGCTGTGTAGCCAATGCTTGACTCAAACCCACAGAACTGTACTTTAAATTCTAGGCAAGAGTCCAATATGTCATATACAGTATATGCATATTAAACAAAAGTTAGGCCCTGAATCATATTTAACATCTCGCTTATCTAGAAGCCAAAGATCTTTAGTTGCACAGTAGAGAACTGGTATTCCTCCTCTGGTCATTGAGGTTGGCAGATTCAATAAATATGTAGGAGGAAAACAGATGGATTGAGACGAGGAAAAATAAGTACTCTACATTCTTTCTTGTCTCTGGTTTGCATTCAGGATTATATATTTTGTCTGCTTCATCATCTGCAAAAGAGTTACATCCTTTTTCCTGCTGTGTAGATACTCTAACACGATATAGCAGCTTTAATAAATGACGACCGGGTACAATTTGAAAGGCAGGTGTTGTTTTGAATCTGTGCTGAGGCCTTAGCAGTCGTGAAAGCGCACACACACACGTGAGTCATTTCTGCCAAGCACCGAGAAGAAAAACCACCATAACTCCCTCTCTTTCTCCCCTCTCTGATCTCTCGTGGCCGCTCACCGCAGGCCCTCTAATAACAGTTGTGGGTTATCTTCCTGCCAGAAACGGCTACTGGAGAAGCCGCCCCACAGGTACGGTAAAGCATACTTGAAGGTAGGCCGTGTTTTCATTCGGGAGGCTGGCTGTGTAAATAAGATAGTCACGCTCAAGTTTGCTGCGGCTTGTATACCCCCAGAACGTTCCATAGGACATTTTGTGATGTATTATACAAGGATACATCACAAACCTGGCAACAAACAGAGGTATTTATAGATGTTTCCTCCTATAAAAAGATTCCCAAGCACACGCACACACCATCGAGAGCCAGACTGTCCTTGCTCACTAAACCCAAGGGGACTTTTTATTACGCTAGTTATGCATTTTACGAGGGCCATCATGTTGGCTAAGGAGCCGTTTCACTAATCAAATGTAGAGTGCCGATGAAAGGAGCTTTTCCAGTCACACACTGATCCCCATAATCAGATGAGTCACCGCGTCAAGGTTGTCTCTCTCAGATAACTTGAGTTTGAAGGGGAGTCCTGTAGTTTTTTTTCCTGCAGAGGAAGCACAGTGTGCGTATTTGTTTGGACAGCTTACTCGACAAGCGGAGCAAATTATTTACCAGAGTGGGGACGTGTTATTGTTTTTCCGCGCATACCTTTTGTCACCTTGAATTGAAAAACACACCCCCGAAAATAGCTTTTCCTGTGCTACTGCTCCCGAAACAAACATAATGAGGCTGAGATCCTGATCTAAATTTCCCTGCATTAATGTGCATCTATTTACTGCGGCAAACCGGGAGTCGGTGGCAGCGTTGCGAGGAAGTGGAAGACTTCCCCTGTGCATATAGTTTCTTTCCTGTTTAGCAGATGACAAATGAGAATACTTTTCATGCACCAACTGTGCGGTGTTCGCCGGCAAACAGCTTTCCTAATTACGCTCCTAATGAAAAGCAAACAGCGTGCACACACAAAGCTTAATCCAGCATACAGGAACCGTGAACAGCTGGCTGGATGAGGTATGCCTCTGAGGGGAAGGAAGAGGAAACTGGTAGAGACGCCAAGAGCCGGTGAACACACCAGCCCCCCATTCATTTACCTTTCCTAGCAGGAGGAGGAGCGCCTGTCGAAACCGGAGCCTCTGGAACACGAAGAGGTCGTACACGGCCGACACGGCCAGCACCGTCACCCCTTGCTCCTTCCACAGCATGCTGGCGGCCGCACACCACAGGCTGCCCAGCAGCCAGCCCCAGCACCAGGCGACCGAGCTGCCGCCACATCGCCTGGTCTGAAAAGTCCCATGCGGGTCCCTGCGGAGTCCGCAGTGTCTCGCATAGCAGAGAAGAGACAGCAGAAAAAACAACGCGGCGCCGACGTCCGCCCTCCCGACCACGCCGGAGACCGCTTCCGTGTGAACCGGATGGGAAGCGAAAAGAAGGCCGGCCAGCAGGCTCCAAAGTCCTCCGCCGAGGAGCGGGCGACTGAAGGCGGTGAAGAGGGCGGTGACGAGGCCGTGCAGCGCCACGTTCAGCAGGTGGTAGCCCCATGGACGCAGGGCGTGCAGGGTGTAGTTGAGGCGGAAGGAGAGGGTGCAGAGCGGACGGTAGGACTTGTGGCTGCCGCTGTGAGTGAGCAGGGTACCCCAGAAGTCGTCGTACAGGATGTTGGCCCACGGCGTTTCAGGAAGAAGGTCCTGGTTGGTCTTGATGGCACGGCTAAAGGAGCAGAAAAAAAATATATGTTTTTAACCATGAAGTTCATCAAATTTCAACATGGTACATAATGAATGGTTAAATGTATTCATTTTATTAATCCGGATCCTTTAAAACAGTCAAGTTGTGGGCCATGAAACCAAAACAATTAACTAAAAAATTGCTATAAATATACATTCTATTTTGAAACTAAGCATTTTAACATGCAAGTGATTAAACCATTTATTGTCAAAAGATTTATAGCAGATGTACAACACGGCCTCGTATGGAATAATATGTTTTCCACATTGCTGATGATCCAGTCATGAGTGAAATTTAATAGACAAATGCGATGAGGACGCCAAATGTAATAAACAGGCCACAGAGTGTGTGATTAAAGACACAGACGTGTGCATTGTTGCTCTCTCTCACAAACACAGCATGTACATATGTCACATGTACCTGCGCGCACACACACACACACACACACAGAGGTGGTTTCACACCCCCGAGGCTGCTGTGGATTCTCATAATTAGCGGATCATTACTGGGGACACGAACTGTATTCGTGTGCACTCACAGACTGCAACAAATGAGCTTCACCACAGGGATTAAGAGTGATGGATGACAGCTACAACAACTCAGAGACGAATGGGAGAATCCCCCACCGGAAAAAGTATTATAGATAAAAAAAATTAAAAATTAGAAATTGGATCAAAGACGAAGTTGGCATAGATATTACACACTAATTGTCAATAATAAAAATGTCTTTGAGAAGAATTACCGTCTCGCAGTTTTATGCCTCCAACCAACCAGTCAAGCTGCAGTTTACATCCATGCCTGTCCAACGTGTCATCACTTCATCATTTTATCCTATTAGACGTGTGTGAAATTGTCATAATTAGCACATGGTCACAATGACCTTGATCTTTGACCACCAAAATCAGTTTATCTTTGAGTCCAAGTAGACGTTTGTGCAAAATTTGAAGAAATTCCCTCAAGGTGTTCCTGAGATATCGCGTTCACGGACGGATGGACGCACAACGTGGAAAACATAATACCTCCTGCCACGGCTATTGGCGGTGCGGAGGCATAAAAAGATTTGCATCTTTCATTTGTCCACCGAACAACGCGGAATAACGTGTTTCGCATCCTCCTCTGGCAAATGAGCGCCGGGCCGAGCGGGGGGAGCCGAACATTTTTCATTTGCTCATACCACCCATATTGCAATGATACAAAGCCGGTTGAAAGTCGGCAACGTTTCCCTTTAAGCCTCGAGCCCGGGGATGGCAAACCAGATAGACAATAGCCATGCCGCTCTAAAGAAACACATAAAAGCACCACTTTAAATCTTGTGTTTACCAGAGATGTGCTCCTAAGTTTCCTGTAAATAAGTTATTCATCATGAAAAAAGCTTAAAAAATGACCAATCAACTAAAGAAAGACTAAAAACGATCGATTAGTCGACTAATGGACTAAGAGGGGGGCAGCCCTCGATACAATGACGGGAGTAACTTGATGCAAAAATGCTTCTTAAAAAGGGCTTCATAAAAACTACACTCAGCTGCAGACAATGCCACCTAATGAGTACCAAGCTGACTCGAGTACTGGAGCAAACACAGAAAATCTTATTTCACCTGATAGTGAATGTAGAAAAGATTCATTATAAAAGGACCCAATACTAGAAGGAAAACCATGCGTTCTGTCCTCTGAGGACAACCACAACTCCATGCCACACACATTGTATTTGCATGTTGAAAACTTATGATTATGTGAGAATGAACGTCATAAAAATGTGTGTTTCCAAGATTCGATCGCGCCGGCCCCAACGGCAATCTTCTTTTCTCAGGGCTTCGATTACGATCAGCGCTGTTTCTGTGGTAGTGTGCCGCACAGCAGAGAGAGGGAAAAGGACAGCGACAGGGGGGCCAGCCGAGGACTTCCTTTGTCTAGAGATTGTAACTTAGTGCTGAGAGCATAAAGGAGAGGGAGGGAGAGATGGAGCTGCCAGCCTCCCTGTACCCAGCATGACAGCAGCAAAGGTAGCAGGGATTGACAATGAGTGAAAAAAAAAACAGTGTTAAAGCGAGAATTGCTAAATGTGTTAATCCTAATTTAAATGTGTTTTCTGTCAACAGCCCTTGTCATCGCGTGAGCTAAAGTAAATTCCTTTCATTTTCCCAGGATTGTTCTCTGACAGTTGGCTCTGAATTGCAACAAGCCAAAGGGGAACTCTCCCTTGTCCGATATTTCTAAGGGACCCAATGCATTACATCATCCAGTTCCACAGTGAGTTATTATTTATAAATGTTTTACAGTCCCAGTACAGTGCGGAGAGTATAATACAAGGCAGGAGGACTCGGGATATAAGAGCAATAAACATATAATGAAATGTAATGATTATCACCATTGAAAGTTTTATATTTACCACTGACTCTTTCCTCAAAATTCACATAAAAGATTTTGATTCATTGCTGAAACAGAATGAATAACATGTCCACCAAAAATCTGCAATTGTCTCTATGTTTTTTCCTTGTCCCCCTGAGGCGATAACAGCACACTATCAAAATCCAAACATGGCCACATTCACCCTCAACCCAGCTCCCTCGCGTCCCCCTGGCATGCCTTGGATCTGAATCCTCTCTGGTGATAAATAATTTAAATATTCAAATCAGCGCCAGCCACTCATCCTCCCTCCCTGCTCCTGCCCGGCACTGCACGGTGGAGGAAAAAAGAAAGACCATGAGGGTTCAGGAGATTGTGTGTGTGTTGGTGCCTATTATAGGGATAAATAATAAATAGTACATGCAAGGTGTCTGTCTTTTGTGTCGGTGACAGCAGAGTCTGCGCTGACGGCTTCATTGAGAGCGGTCGCTGCAGCGGTGCAGATAGAGTGGTCTCCCGTAGTGATTGCTCTTACAGAGGGGGGTCTTTTGTATTCAGCCACCGTATGTGGGGCAGGCAGGCAGGCTGCGGGGCACTCTATTCACAATCCTCAAAGTACAGGACGGGTTTGGTCTTTTCAATTTTCTTTTTTTTTGTGTGTGTGGGGGGAGGTAAAATCGGAGGGATTTCCATCAAGGGGCTGAAAGGAGACATTTTTTTTTTTCGGTCCATTTGTAATAGGGTGAGGTCTTCTTTCACCTGTCCCCCTGCTTTTTAGAGAGGAGAAAATTGGCTGTCTTTCAGTGTTTGGGTATGTGTCTTTTGAATATGCAAATGAAAGCACTCCACCACCTCCCCTACAGTGATCTCACCACCAGTGATTTGCTTTTTTCATGTGCTGTGGCCGCCCACAGACGCACACTGGGCCTCTTGTAGGGACTGTAGGCAAGTATGCATTGAATGTGCAGCGACTGACATTTTCTGTACACTGATTTTGAAGTAGAAGCCATTATTCGTTATTATACTAGATCAGTCTCAAAGGAGGTGGACAAAGAGAGGAAGAGGGTTTTTTTTAAAGATGACTCCATGATTTGGTGGGTGGAATGGAGATAGCATCTCCCCAAAAATACAGCTAAGGTGGAGCAGATATTCCATCCCTTTGTGCAGCAGCAGCAGCTATAAAAAGAGTTGGCACACCCCAATCTGTAAGGATACTCTTTTAATTATATGTTTCCAGGTTTAGTACAAGGGAACAAAATGCACAGATTTTCGACTATACCCTCCTCAGTGTACAATATTCATGTAACTGAAGGGCATTTTCACGAGAGACCGTCACTAGAGCTGCAATGATTCATCGGTTTGAGTCATTTTTTAAGGAAAAAAAAGTTTAAATTCTCTGATTCCAGCTTCTTAAATGTGAATATTTTCTGGTTTCTTCACTCCTCTATGACAGTAAACTGAATATCTTTGAGTTGTGGACAAAACAAGACATTTGAGGATGTCACCTTGGGCTTTCACTATCAACATTATTCACCATTTTTTTAAATAAAAATAATCAACACAGATTAATCGACAATGAAAATAATCATTAGTTGCAGCCCTACCTGTCACCAACACTGTTAATCTGATTATCAGCAGGTGTATGTACAGTATGTAATGGATACTTCTTCAGTTTTTTTCTCATAAAATATTTGCAAAGCCAATTTTAATCATTATTTTATTCATTTTAAATCATGCATTTTTTTTTTTTTTTTACATGAGTTGCTCGCTAGTATTCTTCTTTACGGCTGTTGCTTGTCATATTGCTACATTTCTTTGCACATTATCGTCGCCAGCTGTCAATCAGCAGAAAAGTGAGAAAACCTGCGACAGCAATGTTTGTCGCATCACCTACATTCTTGTGAATACATTTTCTATACAAATGCCACATGGTACCTTTTTTAAACCTGATGAATTAAACAAGAGTACAACCACAAAGCTATATACAGGTTGTGAATATACAGTATGTCTCCACACAACTCCTAACCACGTACAAGCAGACCTATTTGAACATATAGTAATGTAAGCTATACGGGCTATTCTTAACAACTATTCCTAACCAATATCAATATTTATTATGGAAATTCAATCAGACTGCATCCTATAAAAATAGTTGCTTTTGTTAGTGCATCCTTGTAAAGTTCAGTTTAAGATGCCCGATGCACAAACACACACTAAAGTACATTACTCTCTGTGCTCTGACTCAATAAACCTACCTTTAGTTTAAATGTTGTGTGCACTAAAAAGAACAGCGACATTAACTGCATTGCAAAACTCTGCACTTGAGTCTGCTTTAAATATTTGGGCTCTCGTCCAGCCTGCCTGTCTGCATGTGCTCCGCTCTAATAAACATCTGCAGTATAAACTGCCATCACTTAACGTAATCAGGACTGGCTGAATTACAACCTTTTGTAGCACACGTTGCATCCTCCTGCTCCCCGACGGCTGTAATGAGATGGATTAGCCAATCATCATAAAAACAGGGCTGCTAATGGATACTGGGCTGGACATTATTCAATGATATCATCACCTCTTTGTTCACAGTCCTTGTTTGCTACCATTATCCCCACCTCCATCCATTCTTTTACCTTGAGTATTTAATATCATTTCATCCATCCATCTAATTCCCCTAACTTGTCATCGTTCCTTTCTGCTCCTTTATCCTCTTCATCTTTCTGCTCTCCCTCGATGACGTAACTCATCTGAGCCAATCTGCCGTTGCCCTTTCCAGTGGCCCCTTGTCTGGCCAAGATCTATTAAATTTCCATCTCCGTACTGAGCAATCTGAGTGCTAATTAAGCAGAGCTGCGGCAAGACAGGCCTTGCTCACACAATAATGCTAATCTTGGGGCTGGCGCACCGCTGAAGTAAACACGCCGCTGATGCTGCTGGCTTTGTGCGGGAGTAACAGGAACACAGATGATTAAGACTCTGCGAGGAGAGAGAAATCCTCCGTACTGAAGGGGACAAAACAAATCAGCAGCACAGTGGAAAATGTGTTGAGGTGGAGCCGCTAAAGAGCAGTGTGATTACAGAGCTTGCCACCTTTATAAACAAGTGAAATCTGCCTGGATTATCATGTATTTACACCCATTTTGTTCTAAAGAGAAATCAACCAGAGTCACAGAGGACTTCTTAAAAGGACATTAGGGAGTTAAAGGGCCACGGAGGTTGCTGGTCTACCGCTGCCTCGATCGGTTAGTTTGTTTGTGCTACTGTGTGACTTTGGTGAATCCGAACTAACCAAAGTCACGCAATAGCACGAACAAACTAACCGATCTAGGCAGCAGTAGACCAGCAACTCCCGTGTTTTGCAAGGTAAAATTACAGGGTTTTTTTCAATGGAGTCTGGTCGCTTTGGCGAGAGCATAGATTGGTACGACTTCAGTTTCCCGTCGAGAACATAGACTGTATAGCTGTCTCACGGCATGGTAAAGCAGTTTAAATATTGTAACTATAGCGTATATGTAAACTGATATTGATTTTTTAGGTGGGTCTTTCTTTTAGGCGGCTCAAATGCGCTTTGCTGCCGGCCCCGTCCACAGCACTACATTGCTTTGCTCCTGTGCGGTAACTCCTGTCTGCTTCTCTCTCTCTCTCTCTCTCCCCATGTTAGCTTTACTGTCACTACCAATACAACATACTGCAAAAAATAATAGGGACAACAATAAATCAAATGAAGTCAATTCAAGGTAAGAACACCAAACGTTCTTTGGTTTCAGCTTCTCCAATGTGAGAATTTGCTGGTTTTCTGTCTTATAGTGTTGCATATTGAATTTATTTGATTTTTGGACTGTTGGTCGGAACAAAACAAGACATCTGACGACTATTTTCGGACATTTTCTAGACCAAAAAAGCAGACTAATACAGCAGCATAATGGAGAATAAGTCATTTAAAGCCATCCATCAGTAGATTCCCTCTGTTTGTCCCCACTAATCTATAAGAAGCATCAATTATGCTTCCAACGACTCGTCCTGATTAAGTCAAGAACAAATACGGACATCGATTTTAGACATCAAGTTTTTCTGACTTCTCAAAACGATTTGCATTGGAAGAGGAGGCTCTCATCGCATCCATTACCAATTATTGATTTCATCGTCGTCATTTACATTTCTGTCTCACGAGCGCTGGCAGGGGGATAAGGGGAGCAGTGTATTAAAGAGAGGTGGAGAGAGTGAACATGTGTGGGTGTGTGTCAGGGTCCAGATCACCTCTGTGTTAATCCAGTTCTAACAGGATTAGAAAGTGATCATAGAGTGCATAGAGTTTCTGAGACATGCACGGGGGTCGGGGGTCAACGAGTAATCTGATTTAAAGGTTGTGTGTGCGCGCTCGAGGCTCCACACATAGATTGACGCAATATGTAATCTATATGAAGCAGTGCTGTAATTCCATGCGGGGTTTGGGAGTTGGAAGAAAAACACTGTTCATGGCTTTGTTCCCAGCGAACGCCACAGCTGGTTGAGGATAAAAATCCCATAAATTTCAGCTCAATGGTCACTGCAGCGGGGGAGCGTATTGTACTGCACCGCGTGAGGCAGCCGAACACGTGGAGACGGTGATCTGATCTTAGTACCTAGCCATCCATCACACTGCAAGGTTGAACGATCATGCGTAAAGCCGTTACGCTCGCTGGCTGCGCCTGAGTGATTCACTCATTGGCTGATTATCAGCCGCTATAATCCTGCCAGTATGTGGCCGCAGCATGATGGCAGGCGATGAGGAGACGGTGATGAAGATGAAAGAGTAAGATGAGCTCTGCCTTCATGATTTTCATGACCTCATCAATATTCTTCCTACCTTAAAGGGATAGTTCGGGTGTTTTGAAGTGGGGTTGTATGAGGTATTTATCCATAGTCAGTGTATTACCTACAGTAGATGACAATCGGCATGCCCTCAGTTTGGAGAATCAGACAGGAGTTACCGCATGGAAGCAAAGCAATGTACTGCTGTGGACGGGGCCGGCAGAAAAACTTATTTTAGCCTCCTAAAAGAAAAGCCCACCTAAAACAATCAATATTAGTTTAAGTGTATGTTATATTTACAATATTTCCGCCAGTTTACCTTGCCGTGAGACAGCTATACAGTCTATGTTTCCGACAGGGAACTGAAGCCGTTATCTATGCTCACGCCAAAGCCACCAGACTCCATTGAAAAAAACAGTAATTTTACCTCGCAGAACAAGGGAGTCTTGTATTATTGTGTGACTTTGATTAGTTCGGATTCACCAAAGTCACGCAATAGCACAAACAAACTAAACAACAGAACTGAAGCCGTTATCCATGCTCTCGCCAAAGCAACCAGACTCCATTGAAAAAAACAGTAATTTTACATTTCAGAACACTGGAGTTGCTGGTCTACTGCTGAATCGATCAGTTAGTTTGTTTGTGTTATTGTGTGACTTTAGTTGGTTCAGATTCACCAAAGTCACACAATAGCACAAACACACTAACCGATCGAGGCAGCGGTGGATCAGCAACCCCCGTGTTCTGCGAGGTAAAATTACAGTTTTTTTCAATGGAGTCTGGTGGATTTGGCAAGAGCATAGATGGATACAACAGCTGCAGTTCCTTGTTGGAAAGGGCTCTCTGATGGCAAGGTAAAGCTGTGAAATATTCTAAATATAGCATGCACTTAAACTGATATTGATTTTTTTTAGGTGGGCCTTTCTTTTAAGTGGCAAAAATAAGTTTCGCTGCCGACCCCGTCCACATTAGTACATTGCTTTGTTTCCGCGCATTAACTCCTGTCTACCTCTCCAAACTGGGGGCGTGCCAACTATCATCTATTCTAGGTAATACACTGACTACCTATAAGTACCTCATACAACCCCACTTCAAAACACCCAAACTATCCCTTTAATAAAGATATGTTCCTATTAAAATGTATTCTCCTCACTAAATGCTGCAGACACAGACATAAATACATAAAGACGATAATAAACTATTTACTTTTTTTATCAACTCTTTGTTTCTGTTTAGTTTGTATATCTGTAGGGTGAAAGGGTCAGGAAGTGAGCATTAAGGGTGTGTTCAAACATCATACGTCAGCTACACCACTGGCAGAACAATACCCCCCCGACCAGCAGTGGCACCGCTGCTTTCCCACACTCCGTCCGACGCCAAACTGGCACGAATATGGAAGGAGAGGAAAAATGCATGAATGTCCAGATAGCATTCATAAAAACTCTGTCATACTGCCAGCGGCCTAGTTGTGAAAGATTTACACTCAGCCTTGCAGAGGCTCTTCCCTTTTCCTGCTGGTGCTTAAGATGAAATTTGACAGATTTTATGCCCAGCTCACATGCAATTATTTGTTTCTTTCCATCATTTGAAATGTGTGAACAGTGATAAACTGCTGCTGGATGGTGTTCAGCATAGCTGGGCACTGATGGCAAGAAAAAAAGAAGGAAAAAACTGGCAAGATTTCCATCTCTTTTATATATATATATATATATATATATATATATATATTTCTGAAAATAAACCTGAGACACAGAGGATGCAACTTACTTTGTATTCAAGGCAGTAACCTACATTTTATCTCTCCTGCACTGTTCACTGGATCTATCTTTTCATTGATTAAAAATAGCCCATCCTGCAGCTCGCAGCATTTTTCCCAAGGGTGCAGAGTAACCAGCAAGAAGTTTGTTGGAATGAAAAGGGCCAGTTAAATGACTTATTTTAACTCTTCGTAGCAGAGCAAACACAACACAAAGTAGTGATAACAGCTGCAGCTAACACAGCGGAAGTTAATATTTGCAGTTATTTAATGCTCACAAGGCAAAAGAAAATGTTTCAACTTCATAAAAGACTGAGGATAATTACAAACATAGTTATGTTCCACTCGCATCAATATTTGGCCAGCTAAGTAATATGAATTTAATTGGCGTGATCAAAAGAACACACGTCTGGGTAGTTACTCCTCATCACTGAAGTCCAGCTGTTTTAGCGTCATCATCGACTCATATACCTGATTAAGATAAAGTTTCCTCTACATCCTCAGTCTGTCCGAGCAGCCAATCAGGAGAAACAGATTTCTTCCGGGGGCTCTCGGCTTCAAACAGTCTGAGCTAAGCGTCAGGAAGTCGGCCGTCTTTCTTCTGTCGGGCCAAGGACTCACTTTCATGTCCCCTGTGAAGCCGGTTTCCTGATTTGCAGAACAACTAACTCCAAATAGGCCGGGGTCAAGTCATTGTGCTTAACGTGACTTCAAATAGAACATTACTTGAAAATACATACTGATTGATAAATAAATAATATGAATGCCCGTTTTTACATTCCATAAAGGGAGTATCAAACATTGCATCGGCTGAGAGCCAGTTGGAAGCCGGACCAATCGGTAAATGGAGAGTGGTGACGCACGGTGCTGAATTTGTAATTGCTGACCCACATCTCTGAACTTCTAAATATCATGACTGCCTCCAAATAGATACTGTAGATCTAAAAATTAGGCATGGTTCAACTTCTGAGGATACTTGAAATTGGACAAAATTGCCAAGATGGCTTCTAGTTTTAAAATCTGAAGCAGAAACCCAAGCCATCAGATATACAAGAAGAGTTTGCATGTTTCAAACAAAGAGGAGCACTCTGCAATCATCTGTTGACTGGTTCAAGTCTGAGTTGCAAACTAATTGTGTTATACGCCAATTGATGACCAATCCTATACCTAACCTCAATATGAACAGCAACATTTGTACACTTGTTGTGCAATATTTAATACTTAATTACCTAGTAATAGTTAGACATTTTGGGGAAATACACTTATTTTCTTTTTTGATGAAAATTAGATGAGTAGATCGATACCACTCATGTCTGCCCGTTAAAGGAACAGTGTGTAGGATCTGGCGGTATCTATTGGTGATACCGCCAGATGTGCCAAGCGTGTAGGATTGCTACGTTGGCCGACGCAAAAATTCGAATGGCCCTATCAAGAGCTAGTTGTTGTAAGAGTAGCTGAGTGTATGTGGGAAGTGAGTGGTGAAGCAAGAGAGAGAGAGCGGCGACGGGAGCGAGTAACTTTATCGACTCCAGCCCAAGCAGGTTTGGTTTGTCCGTTCTGGGCTACTGTTGAAAAATGGCGGTGCAACGTGGTGGACTCCGTGGAGAGGACCCGCTCCCTATGTAGATATAAATGGCTCATTCTAAGCTAACGAAAACACGATTCTTATTTTCAGATGATTAAACACGAAAGAAAACATACTAATTAATATTTGATTCCATTTCTGCCAATAGATCCCCCTAATTGTTGCACACTGGTCCTTCAAATATAAAGCTATTAGAGGTGATTAGCTTAGCTTAAAAAGGCTAGAAGCAGCTACTGTGTCCAAAGTTCACAAAGAAGCCTAAAACACAAAGAAGCCTAAACCAACACAAAGAAGCCTAACAACAACACAAATAAGCCTAACAAACAACTCTAAACTCAGTAATTAACGTGTTTAATCCGTGCACAAACAGAAATGTAAAAACAAAAAGTTAACTTTTCGCCAAGAAATACTTTCCCCCAGCTACCAGTCTTTATGCTAAACTAAGCTAATCTAAGCTAACCACCTCCTGGCTCTAGCTCCATACTTAACAGACAGACATGAGAGTGGTATCCATCTCCTCGTGTGACTCTCGGCGTCAAAACTACATCTTTAATGATGAACAATTCAATATCGTGTCTGATCAACTGATATTTAAAATTGATTTAACACCTTACAATCATTAGAATATATCTTAAATAGACATTTCTTGATACCCTAAATGTCTCGTGGTTTAAAAGTTATGAACCCAATCATCCAGAGTGCAACTCCTTCATCTATTTTTCAGCATATTGATTGCCGGGTCTTTATCTCCATCTAAGTGATTGATTGATCACTTCCCATTAGCTGGTCGCACAAAACAGAGGTGATCTAACAACAATACCACCACTGCCACCTCAGCTAAAAAGGAGGCCGAGACCCACCGCAGCGTCCCCTGAGTGATGGTGCCAATAAAAGGCTGTGATGAATCCTCTGCCCGCACCGGGGGGAAGGCTATGGGAAATCAATGGCTAATAAAACTAATGCTCTCTCCCCGGGGCATGAATATATCAGACGCGGTGAAAGGAAAGACCGGGTTGGGGATTAGAGGGGGGTCAAAACTCACGCCGAAACAAAAGCTGTGGAATTAATTGAGTTTTTATATGATGAAAAACTTAATGTACAAACTGCAGATGCACAAGACGTCTTTGTGTCCTTGCAGAGCAGCAGCTCGTTGAAGCAAGCTCCCAAAGCAGACCTGCCACTGGAGTCTTTGTACTATAAAGAAAAAAAGCATTATGTGTGAATGCAATTGGATTGAAAAACACTTGAGGTTTTCAGCTCAGTTCAGTTCAACAGCAAATTACAGTTTCACACCTCGATGAACACCCCAAAGACCACCAGGAATGTCTTTGGGAAAACCCCTCTAATATACAGTTAGTTTCTCCCTTTTACATTAAGATAGGAGCTCTTAATGTGAAATATTTTAAAAAACGCCTCACCCAATAAATGTGTCATTATGCCTACGGTATGTGCCCAACAGAGTTCACAGTGAGAAACACATTTAAATGAGCCAATATCCAGGAGCACTGGATGCTGAGAGTTTTATAGAAATCCTTGGCGTTCCCACACCATCCAGCTCTTATCAGGGAAACAGTGGCCAACTTCAACACCATACATCCCACCGGTGGGCTCCAACCAGAAAACAACCTCCAGCATGTTACAAGAAAACAAATGAGCAGCCAATCAGTCCGTCCAAACTCTGCATCCAGCGTGTTCCTCGACGGTTGATTACAGCGTCTGACTGTGGACGGGTAATTAGGGTGGCCTCCCCGAGTCGCCTGCCTCCGCAGTGATAAATGTGACGCCTGATTAAAAACGGATTGAGTGCTGTTCTCTGGCTTCGCCAAACAATACATAAATCACAGCTGTGTGCGGGCTGATGATATGATTTAAAATGCCAGACAGATGTCGCTGCTGCAGATACAACATCTACAGGAATTTATGCACAAATTATGCCATTTTGCTGCTTTTACTGTCTAACTATAATGTGAAAAAATGAGCAACAGGGCTGTTACTTCTCATTCAAAAATCCCGACTAGCATTTGAATGAGGGGACAAATGTAATATTCAATCTGTAATTAACTGTTTGAATTCCTGTCTGAATAATGGACACTCAATAGTTTACTCTATAGCGACAGTAAATTGAAATTTCCTGGATTCAATCAGTGAAATGTGGTCCCACAAAATCCAGGAAAATAATTTGTTTTTGAGACTTATGCTTAAAAAGTTACAGGGCCAAAACGTAAAGTTCATTGTTATAGCGCCACCATCTGGCCAAATAGCACCATTTGACACTGCACAACCCTAATTTTGGCCTCTATAAAATGTCATTGATTGTACTTTTTTGTTCCATTATGGAATTTTTGAGGGCAGTATATACTGGAAATACTTCACACTCAAAAAAATCCCTCAAATAAAATGGATGACAGTTACTTATAGTACGCTATATAGTGAATACGGAATTATTTCATAGATAAACATAGTTTAGGAGGCTACATGCATTTGAATTAATTCAAACTTATACTTCTCATTCAAAGGAGCCATTTTCCTCTCCAAATATTCTATTACTCAAGTGGCATGACTACTTCACCATCACCAGCACGTGATCATGTATTTTTTTTTTTGCACCAGGTACAACTCCTATTCCCTTTTTCCCTCACCTCCTTAATGCATCTTACCTTCTGCTTCTACAATCAATTCCACTGGCCTAGTTCCAGAGAAGCTGTGTTGGCACAGTGACCTATAAAAACGTGCACCTCCAGCCACCTACACTCATCATTATGGAAGCCCCACTTCCACACTTGAATTAAAATGGGGGGACTTGAACACTTGAACACCGAGGACAAATACGTTGCCTGGCATTGATTTTTTTCTCTCTACGGGGAATAGATGGATGTTGATGGGTCGTGAAGAGTCACGGCTCAGAAAGGGTCGCCCATGTTCCCGGCTCCCTTTTCACCTTAGTCCAGCTGTATAATTTGCATGCACATGTGTTCCAATTTACTCACTTGCAGAGCACCAGGTGTGGACACACTGCAACATCAATATCCTCTCCAGAGTGTTGCAGGCCCCCTATATTCACTGGACTCAACAGCATGGCAGACTTTGGAAATGTCTGGCTGTGTCTACTATCCCTTGCCAAGGAAAAAAAGCTCTATTCTGCACCAACAATCTGCGTATCAAACCCCAAAAACTTGGAACTTAAAGTACTGAACTTCTGTGTTCCCCTGACACTTGTTCTGCTATAAAGTAGCACCCCAGAGTAACTTAAGAGTGCTTTTACTGAAGGAAAATGTAGAAATGAAGAGCCAATATTTTGCGGTACACGTCCGTGACCAAACTTCTGTTCAAACTTCGACGTTCCTTTGAGAAACTGGATCATTTTTTGATCTGCGGCGGAGATTATAATGAGGACAACTTTAATTGCTGATGACAAATCACGGAGCCAGCGGAGGATCTGGGTGTTGCGGCGCTGCCAAGGAGGGAGCAGCTGGAGAAACAAAGCAGCATTCTGTTTCAGCTCCAAAAGCCTTCTGTCTCTGATTAGAAAAAAAAGCACTTTAATGCTTCACCAGAATTGGTTTGTAATCTGATCAGAACTTTTTCAAAAAATGCAGCTATTTTTGGGAGGATTTGTGTCTTTATGTTGTATGTAAAGAATGGGTACGAGTACAGAAAACACTCTTCTTTCTGCTTCAACAGCTCTCAGTGGTCAGATTCACATGCAGCATTTGTAATGGCTTCGCTAACAGGCCGCACAGCACTGTATCCAATCCAGAATAGGCCCTCCTTTCTTCTGCCGTGACCAGTTGTCACATTCCTGCATTAGCCGGAGAGGAACTGTAGCTATAGAGGGGTACCACAGGGGCCAACCCAAACCAAATCTGTCTTCTTTTCAAGGATCTGTGCTAATTATCTCAGATCTTTTCACATTCTGATCTGTGATCTGTTCAACACGGCTGGTACAAACGAAACCATTTGCCTGAACTTGACTCTCACATTGGAACCAATGAAGTCAAACCCCATCCATTTGACCCTTAACTTAGGACAAAAGCAAACGTTGGCTAAAAGTGGTGCTTTAACTCGAGCCACGTTTTTCACTCGGCTCTGAAAACACCTTCGCAAATACAAATCCTATCAACGGTTCCAGCGCCGATAATTATAGAGTATGAATTATGAGACCAACAGAATCCCGTGCAATAATAAAATATGTCAGATGCAATTCCCTGCAGGAGGTTTTAATATAATCCAAGTTTGTCAAACTATCAGCGGGGGTTCCAAAATATATGGCCCTGTTTAAAATGCGGCAGGAAACTCCATTATGAAACCATAAAACGCATCGTGTAACATCATAAAAGTACCATATTCCCCCCGGAGATGGACTGGAGGGACGAGCAGACATGATGTCATGCTACAACGTCATGACATGTGTATGGAGGGCAAGTGATTGTAGCCAAGTTGTTCCTTTTGTTATTCAATATATAATTCACAGCTATAGAGAGCACTGATGGAAAGAACACTTCCTCCACATTTCCACAGTTAAAAAGGACTGACATGAGGCTATGCTGAAAGGAAGAGTTTAACAGCCAGTTAAGTCAAGCCAGTTATGTCAAGAAATAGTCCGGTCCCCATAAAGCCAAAAATAATATGTTAATTAATGAGCTTTAGAGGTGCTGATAGGCCGATTTTGTTACCTTTGGACAGAGCCAGGCTAGCAGTTTCTCCCCATTTCCAGTCTTTGTGCTAAGCTAAATTAGCTAATTTTCTGGTGGTGGCTTCATATTTAATGTACAGACTTGAGAGTGGTGTCAATTTTCTCATCTAACTCTCTGCAAGAAAGCGAATAAGCATATTTCCCAAAATGTTTAAGACTTTTTCTGTAACTTCCCTACAACTCATAGACTCTTTTGAAGCTTCTAGTTTGACATTTTGGCCGTCGCCATCCTGGTATTTGGCCGTCGCCATCTTGGACTTTTGCAACCAGAAGTGACACGAGGGGGGTGGAGCTTAGTATAACCGAACGCTGAATAAGATATTTTTAGGGGACAAAAAGGTTAGAATTAACTTTCATGAACTGTAAACTTACTGTGAATGGGTTAAAGATGAAAACATGATGACAACGCCCAGACCGGACAACGCCATGGTAGCGACCTGTCAATCACAAGGTAGCCACGCCCTAATAGCCTAAAGTCTATTTGACTCTAAATGGGACCACAATTTACTAAACGAACATCATGCTGTATTGAAGAAGACTTAAAACTAGCGATTGAGACCATAAACTCATGTTTACAATGAATACTGAGGTAATAAATCAACTGAGAAGTTGGCTCATTTTCTCATAGACTTCTATACAATCAGACTTCTTTTTTGCAACCAGAGGAGTCGCCCCCTGCTGGCTATTAGAAAGAATGCAAGTTTTAGGCATTGGCTTCACTTTTCAGACCCTGGAGTTGCCCACTGCTACAGCTGCAAAACAAGAACAGTTGATATATATTGCCACACTATGAGGAAAATAAAAGAAAGCATGCATGTCCAGGTCTGTGTGGAAAAGGGACCAGGATGGATCATTCCACTATGGACAAACATCTTTCCTGTCTGCAACAGGGATGTCACATGGTTGGTTTCTTGTGCTGATAACGCTATCAGTGAGTAGATGCTGCTGATCGTAGCGGGAAAAACCCAGCGAGGCCACAGAGTGTAGATTAAATTGTCGGCCGCCTCGGTAATGGATTGGCTGGATGAGGTATCACGGTAATGAGCGAGCCTTGGGGGGAAAATGTCTGTGTGGATTTTTTGGATGAAATGCACCCAGTGTGGTGGATGAGCTCAGTGGTGACCTCTAATCTGTCTCCTCGCCATGTCAGAGCAGAGATACCAATCTACAGCAGGACAGCGCCTTTTGGATGTTTCCTTAGCTGACTGATACTGAGTTTCTTTTAGTCTGGGTTCAACCAATCAAAGTATTGACGGAGTCCAAGCTTTCTGTTGCGTGTTTCTTATTAAAATGAAAGTGAAACTGCACCACAGAGCTCCTATAAACTGGCCATGTTCTCATCAAAAAAGCAAAAACATGCATAATTCAGTGACCTTCAGCACCAGATTAAAAGATGAAAAATAATGAATTATGTGAAGGAGATAAAACTGAGCGGTGTGGTAGATTCCCCCCCAAAATACATCAAAAATAAATTACGGCGTTGTCATAACTCATCATGAAAGCACTATAACCACACAGCCTGTCCCATCGCCATTGATCCATGAATATCAAAATGATGGTGCGAGGAAACAAATTACATTCTGCAGAAAGATAAATACGCTGGCTGGTTTATCTCGAGCTGACTGAGGCAGGAAAACAGCCATTATCAAATGCAGATTTCTCCCATTTATCACTTCCACAGTGGGTTGCTTGCCGTCAGGAATCGTCATGTTTACTTACACAGCGATTCACCTTCATCTCCAGTGAGCTCTGAGTACCTGAATAACCGGCTACTGACACTAACTGTGCAGAAGTGAGGAGTTCAGTTCTCCTCCTGCCATCAGAATGGGAAAATTGGCTGAAATGTTATCCTGTCCCTGCCGAGATAATGAAGGAGGATAGTTAGCTTGAAGGATGGTGTTCTTTATGGTTTTAAAACACAGAATAATTACCTTGCCACTGAGCCAAACCTGAGTGAAATGGTGTGTTTCGATTGGGCTGGAAATGATGTACCACAAAACCAAAAATCTATGTGGTGAAGCAATTCCAGCTCTGAACAGCTCCAGCATCAAGCCATGCAGATTCCCTGCTTTTTGAACAAAACATTCATTCAACCGCAGTCGCCAATTTCTTCTGTGTCCAACTATCTTTAATAATCATCTCCTTTCACAATACAACTTGTGTCATCTCTTCTCTAAATAGCCCCTCCATTGTGCCACAATGAGAGAACCTCTAAATAACACAGCTGCACTGACACCGCCGCACTTCCTCTATCTGGTGAAGTTCTGCACTTTTAGGCGCTTATCAGTAGGAAACAGGAAAAGGAGAAAGGCTATCTACCGCCGCAGAATAAATCATGCGGATGGGAATGAAATATGAACATTATAAACATTAATAAATCCAGTAAGTGGGAACAGAATCGCAGGCGCAGTTTGTGTTGGTTCAGAGGGCTCACTGAACCCCTAGTGGCCGTATCCAAAAATGCATGTAGGGATTCAAATATTATCTGTATTGTTAATGTTTTATAATAATAAAGAACTAATAATTTAATGTAAAGATGAATAATATGGACCTTGTTGTGTCTTCTTATTGACAGAATGAGAAACCAGCTAGATAACTTTTTGTAGTCTCTTTCAAGGGCTGCCAAAGTTAACGCAATAATAACGCGTTAGTGCAAATTAGTTTTAACGCCACTAATTTCTTTAACGCATTAACGCAACTTGCTATTTTTAGGTTGTAGCGGGCTCAGTTTTAAAGCTAGAATGAAGCTAAATACGCTAAATTTTAGCCACGAAAACCTGTCGTGGCCATTTTCTAAGGGGTTTCTTGACCTCTGACCTCAACATGTGAATGAAAATGGGTTCTATGGGTACCCACGAGTCTCCCTTTTAGAGACATGTTTTGTGTTGGTAATTGATTTCTAATAATAAACATATATATACATTTGCATAAAGAAAGCCTATTTGCCCACTCCCATGTTGATAAGAGTATTAAATACTTGACAAATCTCATTTTGAACAGATACAAAATTTGACTAATTTGCTATCAATCACGATTAACTATGAACAATCATGCCATTAATCGCAATTAAATATTTTTATCGATTGACAGCCCTTGTTTTAACATATGCTAAGGAACATACACGCCCTGGGGAAGCCTATACTGTAGGTTTATCAATGAGTATGCAAGTGTCATCTTCGGTTTACTGACGGGTTTTGTTGTTTGTGTGAGTTCGGTTTCAATTGTAACTCTCACAATATTCCATCACTCATTGGGCATAATAGACGAGATATTAAAATGCACCTGCTGGTGCCTGATTATTAATTTTCATGCACATAAACGAAGCCTCTGTTTACACTCCCTCTATATATTTTTGTAAACCCCCAACCTTAAAGTTCAAACTGCGCCTATGAACAGAATGACAAAGAATTTACGTTTTACAGGAATCTGAAACTTTATGAGACATTTTTATACATGTACAAATGAAGTTATGATCATACATTTGGAGATAAACTACATTTTAAATCCCTCACAACTCTTTTGTGATCGTACAGGTTTCAGCAAATGTCTTTAGAAAGTCTCCGATGTCCTGCTACAAAGACATCGAAGGCAAACAAATATCAACTGTAACACACTTAAGCGACAAAGCCTCCAGTATAATCACTTCCCTTCTCCATACATCTCAATACCAAACACTAGAACTGTGCCCTTGCGTTTAGGTAGCAGGGCTGTTATCTGATCCCTCCTGAATCTTAAATCCCTCAAGCCCTCACACCAACTCTCTCTATCTCCCCCTCTCAGGTTTTTACGAGGTGAGAAGCACAAGCCGATTTTCCCCCCACACACACCGTTGGCCCTGTTCTGACCCAGAAAGCCTTTATGCATATTAGTGTATTTTACAAGCCGGAGCAGCCGTGTGTGAAAATGGAAAGAGTGTGTGCAGTGCTCAGCTAGGGTTCAGTGCCAAGGTTGCCAAGCTAATGAAGCTCTATTGGCTTTGTGAAGCTACTGGTACTTATATTATAATTAAAGCACAGCGGCACAGTGTCAGTATCCCACGCTGACTTGAGCGGGAGTTTCATTACAGCTTGCATGGTACAAAATTGACCTCATCATATTGTAGGTATTTGTCAAACAAAATGAATGTTTTCCTATACAAAAACATTTATTTCTTACTTTATCTTCAGTGAGCAAGTTCTTGTAACTCAGCTAAATGCACGAGGCATCTTAACCAGCCGTTATGTGCACATTTTATGTGTATTTCTAAAGGAATCCAAAATGTTGTAGCTTGCATTGGGGTCTTTATGCGTGAAACTTTGAATAAGGTAAGCATTAGCAAGATTAAAGGAACTGTTTGATATTTTGGGAAATACTCTTATTTGCTTTTTTGCTGAGAGTTACGCCAAATTCACACCAGGCAGTAAGTTAATGGCACTTACACTTACACTTTGTAAGTGTACGCATGTCAATATTTAACAGGAGTCACAGGATCTGTTTGCTGATTGGCTGCGGGTCCGCTCTGGCCGCACTTCGCCGCTAAAAGTTCAACTTTTCCCACCTTTTGTCTGGCCGCATTTCGCCGCAGAATCAGCTTTTCATAGACATCGCGTGGCAGTTCGTCGCAGGCCACACTTTGCCGCTGCTCTGGTGTGAATTTGGCGTTAGATGAGAAGATGAATATATCACTGTCACATGTCTGTAAGGTATTATATCTTCTTGTGTTTCGTTTAAGCCGTACAAAAACCGAGGAGTAAAAACAACGAGTATGAATACGAGCAAACATCCGTCTTATCACCTCCGGTTTTATATTTTATCAGAATAATTAGGCAAACTTTTAGATAATGTCACATTAAACATTGAAAGTTGAACCGACATAAGCTTTTAAAAGTCTTTTATCACAGAACTATGACAATAACAATTTGGATAGGAACAAAAGGTTTCAACTCAGCTGAAATTACATTTGTTACATTAGTCATTGCGTGTCAAGCTGAGTCAGTCTCATACTACTATCATACTGGGATGATTTATGGGATTATAGCCTAACATTTTCTTGGTGGAAACCGCCCAAATGGTACAAAAAGTAGCCCAAATTGAAACACAGCCTGCCTAAAAAACATTTTTACGCCCAATTAAATAAAAACTAACCCAATTGGGTGGAAAACCGCCCAATCTGGCAACACTGGCTCCTTCATCCTGCTCATTTACACCACCAACTCCTGACAGCTTCACCATCACACATGCACAAACAGACCTCATCAGACTCAGAGGAAGTGGCTGATGAAAGTCAGAGCTCGCTCTCGACTTCTTTTCATACGAGCTGTAGTGAAATGTGAGCGCTTCTGTCAAGTGCAGCGGAAAAAAAACACGTTTGATTTTCTGTTCTGACAGCTGTTCTGGGCTACAGACACACAAAAAAAAAACCTCCACAGTCACAGAAAGATGATACTCAATGGCTATTGATTACAAAAGGTAGAAAGGGTAACTGCTTGCGATTCGTGTGATCCCCAGTGTGGGTTTTGGTTTTGGATTACGTCACTACGATGCTTTAGAAGTCCACCTTGTAGTTTAAAAAGAGAAAGTGGATGCCAGCACTCGAAGTGTAATCTAACGCCACAAAAAGAAGCTTTGCTTACAAAGTGAGTTTAGTGCGCTGAGGTGGAAATCCAACCCCATGCTGCTGAACACAGTTATGAAGGCTCTCGGTTAGCGGTGCGGTTGGCCAGATAAGAAACTTGTGAGACTGTGTTTTCACCCCTTTATCTATGGTTTGTGGTTGTCATCCTCCCAAATCATGGGCGCTGCATGACAAATCTACAGCTTTGACATGTATAACTTAAGCTCTGTTGTCAGTGGATACCAGTGTTTTTGGGATCCACATATGGCGTGTGCACAGGGAGGGTCGTGGGACTGAGGTTTGGCGGTCGTGTCTTGGCAGACGGGTGGGTCGACTGTGGCCGGCGCGGCATACGGGGCAGCCAAGGGTTAGCAGCAGCCTCGACCAGCATCACGCATCGCCGGGACACAGCGGGAGGAGGGACGACCTAAAAATAAACAAACCCGTCTCTTCTCCGAGTCCAGAGCGAAGATGGCATCAAGTATTACGATTATTAAACATGTCACGTATGCTTGCTACTCGCAGATAACAGAGGAGTTAATCGACGCTGAAACAAACAGCAAACAACAAACAAAAGGATGTTCTAGTCTTTTGTACGTGCTGTAGAGCCTTTACACACAAATAAACGACACGAAAAATGCAAAATACTCGCGAATACTGCGAATATTACAAGTCTAGGGCTTTTATTGTGAAAGGTAAGAATGGAAAGAGTGGATCTGGCCTGCGCTGCCTTTGTCAAGGTTGATAATAAAGTAATAAAGTTTGAATGTCGGTGTTTAAAGACCTTTAATCTGGTGATCTTTCTTTACGATTATTTGATTAATCATTTAGTCTAAAAAAAAAAAAACGGGATGAATCAATTAATTTATTAGTTGTCAACTATTAAATTAATTGCCAACTTTTTTGATAATCAATAAATCGGTTGGAGTAATTTTTTAAGAAAAAAAGTTTAAATTCTGATTCCAGCTTCTTAAATGTGAATATTTTCTGGTTTCTTTACTCCTCTGTGACAGTAAACTGATTATCTTTGAGTTGTGGACAAAACAAGACATTTGATGACGTCATCTTGATCCACATTTTTCACCATTTTCTGACATTTTACAGACCAAACAACTAATCGATTAATTGAGAAAATAATTAATAGATTAATCGAAAACGAATTTATAATTAGATGCAGTTACTCGATTATCAAAATTGTTACCCATTAATTTTCTTCATTCGACTAATGATTAACTGGTTTCACCTTATTAAATATGGTGCCATCTGTATCGGACATGTTTCTCATACCATACTTTGCTTTCTATGAATGACTGTCACACAATAGTACCGCCAGAATGAATTGCATATTGCTACACAAAACAAATAAAACATTGTTATAACAGCAATTAAGAACACAAAATCATCTCAGAGTAACCTGCAGCAGCTACACCAAACTCTGAACCTTGGCTAGCACACTGTGATGATCTGACTGTTTTCAAAAACGTCAAAATGAAGGAGATTTACTTTATTATGACAATACCTTTCATAAGTGCATCTGATAAAAATAAATCTGCCTTGTGCGTGCCTCGATACCTTTTCATTATGAAGAACAAGCCATGCGAGCTCCTGTGTTTGCCAGCAGACTGTTTTTCCTGCCCCTTTAAGGATTGTTAAAGCTGGAGCACATCCCAGCACGAGAAGAAGATAGGCTTTAATATTTCATCCTCTGTTTTCAGCACATGCACTACTGACAATTCTTTGCTTTAACATTGGATCGGACACCGTCATAAACCCTAAGAGAAACTCACTCCATTCAGCATAGTGGGTTCAAGCCTTCATTTGTGGCTTTAAAGCAGTTTCAACATCTGCAGAGTTGACCACTAAGTGCTTTCGTGACTTAAATCTGCTAGTAATCAAAATGAGATTCTTTGCTCTCGCCTTCCTATTGTTTGACTAATACTTCGATCCTTCCACAGTCCAATCTGAAGAGGCTACAGACTCCAATGAGTAAAAACATGTTAATGCTTATTGGGATAGATCAAAAGAAGGCCTTTTTTCACCACCAAAGCACACTTTGCATGAGGTTTGTCTGTTTCTCCTTGAAAACACATAATCCTTTTTGTACGCAAATCTGCTTAAAAGCCTCAAAACCATCTCAAATTACAGTTTATAAACACTTTTTTTATCTATTTACTCACCACATTGTTCACTTTACTTGTCTTTAGGCGGTGTTACTCATCTCTAAAATGCTTACAGTGAAGATTCCTCCTGACAGACACGAGCTTTTTCACCTCTTCCTGCATTGCGTTTTCATTAGCCTACATCTTCCCTCAATATTTATCTGCTCCGAGCACATACTGCAACTTAAACAGCCTCAACACTCAACTAGGGCACATGTTTTAGATAATTATTCCACTAGAGGCACAGAGATTCCTGGCAGCGTTTACTCCACAGTGGGCCGAAAAACCCATCGCAGTGAGCCTTGGGAGCACCAACCCATAAGAGATAACGATTACGAGCAGTTATGGGAAACAGAGATGACTCAGAGATGATGTGGGGCCTTTCGATGGAACACAATCAAAGACATGAAACGTACGAAAGTGTTTGTCAAGCCAACACATTTAACATTACAACCCTATTACAACCCATACACTTATGGTTTAGAGTAGGGATTATGAAAAACACGAGTGTATCTTTATGTTTTAAACAACAAGGCCATATGTCATGGTCGGGGACTACAGACGTTATGCTGGGAACACACGAATCAAGCCGATTTCCTACCTCCCGAAAATGGTCAGCGAAGCCCAGATTTTTTTGATGGTTCTAAAGATATTCCTGTGGTGTGAGGTATGTTAAGAGTGTTTTTTACATCCTGCGATCCATTCAGAAGTCCAAGGAACGATAGCCAATAGAGATCCAAGCTGACTGCAGTCATGGCAGCCACGGCCAATGCATGGGTTAATGCAAAACGCGAAGAATAAAGTAGAGGTAAAATGGACCTCAGAAATGGAGGACCAACTTGTTCATTTGTGGCAACAACGCGTAAGGGATAATGTACAGCGAGCCAGTCATTGTTGTGAAATAAACCCCGACGGGGCGATGCCGCCGTCTTGCATCGCTCTGAAGGGGTTTCTTTCACAACAATGACCTGCCAGCTGTACATTATCATCGCTTATTACACGGCTACTTACTTAAGAAATCAATAACTTGACACAAAAACTGTCCGCCAGAGTCCGACATCAGAACTGCACCCATAGCAACGGTCTGTTATACATAGCAACGGTCTGCTATAAAGAAATAACAGATGCCGTGATTGACCAATCAGAATCCAGTTCAACAAAGTTGTGTAATAGGAGAGTTTATTTAACATGTCTCCTTGACTTCATCCATATTTTTTCTTTTTTCAATTTTCAGTACAAAGTAGTGCAAAAACTAACGTTGCTTACTCCGTTACGTCCGCCGTGTTTGTTTACACTAAAGTCACGTTTGATGGCAAGAGATTTTGCGAGATTACCATTTTTGTTTTTAGTCGGGACTGCTGGCATCCCACCAAATGTTCATCAATATCAGTCCAAATACATTTTAGTTTTAAATTAATTTAAATAATTTTTTGTCACTATATGTATTTATATATATAATAGTGTGTGGTTTGCTGTTTTGGCCAAATTGTTGCTCACCACACACTATAGGAATAAAATTGTTACATTTATCATAATCTGAAAAATCTGTCAGTGTGGGCCAGCCTTAAATTAGCTTTTAGCTAACTCTGGAACAGCTAAGAAGCTGTGCACTGTCCCCGTCAAATAAATAAATCAATATTATTGGGCATTATTTTTTGACCCACACATTCTCCCCAACCTCCTCCCCACGCAGCGTTCGCCGATCTTTATATTTCGTGGTTCACGATTATGTGAATTACACACAAATTAATTTATATACGAATTACAGTGCATTATTTGTCGTAGGTATAGCTAAGAACGGTGTATGAGAACAGCCTGAACCTGCCCAACACTGGTCACACCTACAATAAATCTAAAGTAAGGTACCTGTTGCAAAGAAACAACCAAACTGGCCTCCTGCTTGAAACTGAATTTACTGCTTCTCTTATCTCAGTTGATACAAGCAGCACGTGAACATTCCTGACACAACAATGCTCCTTATTAGCTGAGCATACTTCCACATATACAGTACGTGCTACATACATGCTGTTTTGGGGGGTTTCACAGAGATGCTGTCCATATTTATAGGTGGGGGTTAAACCTTTAACATAGAGGCAAATCATTAGCACTTCAACTCAAAGCACTATGGTTTGAACTAAGATGAAAGGGCGCTTCTTCTTAAAGACGATCCCATATTGATGCATTTATCGGTCGACCTCAGAAACCGAGCTAGAAAAGTAACAGATGTCGCGACCGACAGATCTTCTGTCTTCATCGTGGCGCTCCTCTCCAAGTCACTACTCTGCGTCACCTCTGTGTTATTTGTGTGGCAGATTCAATTGTTTAAACCCCCCGCGGACATTTCAACAGTGAGGATATTTCAAATAGAGAATGACACTGAAATTATAAAGCAAAACCTCACCAAAACATCTCCAAAGCCATCCCCTTGAAACAACAGAGGGAAGATGTTTTCCCTTCAATCCCCCCGAGGGACCATAATGCTTTTCTTTCCTTCTTCAGAGGGACTGTGACGTGATTGAGGTCACCAACCTTTTTGGGATACACGACTCTGAATGCTGAAAGCCACTTAGGATGCATTTCATTTCACAATGTCGCCTCCATTATCTCTCGTCCTTGCTTCGCTATTGGTGTCTACAGAATAATATCCAATGTCTTCCTAGTAGGGCTGTCAATCGATTACAATATTCAATCGCAATTAATCGCATGATTGTCCATGGTTAATCACAGTTTTTATCTGTTCAAAATGTACCTTAAATGGAAATTTGTCAAGTACTTAATCATCTTATCGGCATGGGAGTGGGCGAATTTGCTTGCTTTATGCAAATGTATGTATATATTTATTATGCTCAAATCATAACATGGCAAACTCAAGCCCAACAGGCAACAACAGCTGTCAGTGTGTCAGTGTGCTGACTTAACTATAACTTGCCCAAAACTGCATGTGATTATCATAAAGTGGGCATGTCTGTAAAGGGGAGACTTGTGGGTACCAATAGAACCCATTTTCATTCACATATCTTGAGGTCGGAGGTCAAGGGACTCCTTTGAAAATGGCCATGCCAGTTTTTCCTCACCAAAATTTAGCGCAAGTTTGGGAGCGTTATTTAACCTCCTTCCTTACAAGCTAGTCTGACATAGTTGGTACCAATGGATTGCTTAGGTTTTCTAATTATCATCATCTGATGTCAGTATCTTCACTCTTTAAAACAGAGCCCGCGTTAATGCGTTAAAGAAATTACTGGGTCGAAAAAGGTGTTATCAAAAACCAATACCATTGAAATGTCGGCATAATGCGGAGCCTCATTTGTTAACCTGTCAAAAGCCTCGATTATGAGTATTCAAAGGAGAGTCCAGAGGCTACGGTAAATATATTACCTAATCTATAACCACAACTCTGAAGCAATCAATCTTAACCAGCCATCACAAACATCAGCACTGTGAATAGCTTGTTTGAAATATTGCCTTTACATTTGGCTAAACCTGAGTAACTGTAAACCAGCAGAATTTGTCTTGAGGATTTCCCCGAATCAAAAATGTGCCTGGCTCAAGTCCTCTCCCAGCTCCCGTAAAACTCAGTCATTTCACACGCAGTAGGCTTTACTACTGGCCAAGAGAGCGCTCGGCTCGGCTGGGCCCCGGAGCAGTAGTGCCCAGGAAAAACACTTGACATGATTGAAAAAGCAGAGAAACATCCCCGCAAAGTTGGAGTGCCTGGAATCATCTGCCCCGCCGTCTAGTCGTCTTCGATGTCAAGAAATGCATCTGACATGTGACAGGAATTTGATTACACGGTGAAAGGTCAGATAAGACTTTCTCAGCTCACGTAGAAGAACACGCTTGTCCACCATCTTTTTAGACGAGATCAGAATGATTAGCGCAACGCTCCAATCTTTCTCTCGCCGTAACCTTTTTGCTCATCCTCCTCTAATCCCCGAGGGAAGAGACCCGGGAGCACGCGACTCCTGACCCCCCCGAGAGAGGACGGCATTTGATGAACGACCACGGAAGGTCAGACTCTCTGATTGGTATTCAACCTCGTCCATCTGAGATCGCTGAACCAAAACGCCAGAGAGTGTCCCCCAAGAGCGTAAATTACCATGGCGACGTTGATAGATACACAGCAGTGGCGGATACTGAACTTTCACTGAGGGGACGGAGTGCGAGCGTGGGCAGCGCCGTGGGTAATCTGTCACCGAGGGGGCCTTTCTGACAACCCCGCAGTGTCACGGTCGCATGTACGGACGAGGCTGACGGATGAGTAACCCCCCGCCGGGCGCTTTAGGGGGATACTTGTCGAGGTGTGATGTAACTGGAGACGGCGCACGGAGCTCATTTCGACCATGTTTCTCCTCCGCCTTCACCTCCAACACACACTCTGTCTTGCTCATAACACACGGAGGGGTCACAGACGGTGCTGAAAAGTAAGTTGACCTTTAAGGGGTGTCTGGAGACGCTTAGCAGACAGCAACCAACTGACTGGACGAATGAGGGAGGCGACCTGCTCATTCTTTGAATCCATAGAGAAATCTAGCACATTCCTCACGTATCAGTACCTGTGATTTAATACTTGATAATGGAAGATGAATTAATATCAGTTTGACAGAACTGTTGCAGGAGCCAAAACCCCCATATGTATGCCCATATACAGTATTTCAGTGAAGAACTACCTGTCCGGTTCTTCTTTTTAAAGGGGGACCAGCTGTGAACTTTTATATGAAGGGTGATTATTCTCACAAGGCAGCACCTATAACCAAAAGTTAACTGTATATTTTCTTTTTTTGTGGCTTGGAATCCGGTTTAGTAATAAATGATAGAGAATCAGTGGGTCATCCTGTTTTTGGCTCAGTGACACCTCATCACAGGTTATGCCCTTTTTGGTCACAAGCTTCATGCACTTTCTGTAACAAATAGGGCTGTCTAAGTTAACGCGATAACACATTAACGCAAATTTGTTTTTATTTCTTTAACGCATTAACGAAACTAGCGACTTTTAAGTTGTAGCGGGCTCAGCTTTAAAGCCAGATTGAAGATACTGGTATCATATGAAACAAAAAAAAACCTAAGGAACCCATTGGTACTAACCATGTCATATTGATTTGACGCGAAGGAGGTTAAATAACGCTCCAAACTTACGCTACATTTAGGCGAGGAAAAACTGGTCATAGTCATTTTCAAAGGGGTCCCTTGACCT
The DNA here is from genome assembly GCA_916700685.1 of Adelosebastes latens. NCBI lineage: Eukaryota > Metazoa > Chordata > Actinopteri > Perciformes > Sebastidae > Adelosebastes > Adelosebastes latens. The sequence continues at coordinate 131,105 of CAKAKR010064224.1, forward strand.
CTGACCTCAAGATATGTGAATGGGTTCTATGGGTACCCATGAGTTTCCTCTTTACAGACATGCCCACTTTATGATAATCACATGCAGTTTGGGAAAGTTATAGTCAAGTCAGCACACTGACACACCGACTGTTGGGCTTGAGTTTGCCATGTTATGATTTAAGCATATTTTTATGCTAAATACCTGTGAGGGTTTTATGATGACCACCTTTTTCCTTTTTACTCTACAGGAAATAATGTTTGCACAGGTTTACCCAGAATGCCCCTCAGTCTCTCCACAGCATGATAGTGTTGACATGTTTATTCAGCTGTTATTCAGCAAAACGAAACTTCCCTGTTTCAATTAGCTTTAATTCTCCCCATGGGGAGCAGGGCGTTGTTATAACAGACACTAGTGCTTCATCAACACAAAGAGGAGGAAGAGCATCTGAACCACTTCATGTTGAGAGCTGAACTTCACCTCTTTTGCTTGTTAGTTAGATATATAGGACCATGTGATGTGCAAACTCTTTGTCATATTTCAAAAAAAATATATCACAATTTTGATTCCCTGAAGGAATGCACAACATTAGGACACAAGACATGCAATTAAGAGCAATAAAACTCAAGTCCAAGTTAGGGACTACACCTATTGCATGCGTATTTTTGGTACTATTACTACAGGTTTTAACCCTATAATCCTGTCTTTGTGTCTTTAACTAAGAAGAATAAGCAATAAATGAATGATTGCTTTTAACTGGAAGAAATCTGATGCACCTACAACGGGCGCTTGGATTAAAAATATGGCACAATGTGTGTCAATGGAGAGAATAACATATACCTTGAAAAACAAACTGGGTGTTTATGAGGAAATATGGAAATCATTTAATGATTTCATAAAAAGTAGTGATATTGGTGAGCTTCTACAGGAGGAATGATTAAGATAGGATACGTAAAAATTCACAATAGTGGTATAGACCCTTTAGAAGGGAATGGACTCTTGTTTTTGAAAATCTTTTTATTCTATTTATCATTTATTTTCTATATATTTATTTTCTGTTTATGTGTATCTTCATTTTGTTAGAGGTGCCATTTAACTGTTTAATTGTATGATTGATACTGTATATAAGCTGTATATTGATTTTGGCCCTGTAAGAAAGGAAAAAGTTAAGAGAGAACTGGTATGTGATGTTTGTTTAAGTAAATCCTGTATTGAATATATTGCATAATAATGCTGATGTTTGTATAACAAAAAAAAACAATAAAGACATTGTTAAAAAAAAAAAAAAGAAGAATAAGCAGTGATTAAAAAAATATATATAATATTTTTAATTCCCTGAAGGAATGCAACAACATTAGGGACAAGCAATTAAGAGCAATAAAACTCCAAGTCCCAAGTTATAGGAATACACCTATTGCATGCATATTTTGGGTAATATCACTACAGGTTTTAACCCAAATCCATGTCTTTGTGTCTTTAACTAAGAAGAATAAGCAGTGATTTATGACAGATTATGGACAAAAGCACATGCAAACATGCTGGACAGGTCCAACCTCCTCCACAACAAGAGGAGATGACAAGTGGAGCAGTGGATGGTGATGGTGATGCTGAGCAGCTCTGTGGGTGAAACCTTCCTCACCTGTCATCGTAGCAGAAATCCGCGTCCAGCGTGTTCAGATAGAGACCCACAGCCACGGCGGTGCACACCAGCTCACTGATCATCTCTAGAAACCAAAGTGTGCTGGGATAGAAATGACTGGAATATCAGGTCCTCCTCTCTCCTCTCCTCTCTCAAGTCTCTCTGTGTTATTGTGCTCTGAGATTCAGCCGCTCGGCAGCTCAGCTCTCCGGGGCATTTTGCAGAAGTGTGTGTCAAAGTTAGCCGTATTCCCTGTGAGCCATTGTGTTGAGAGACGCCCGGTTCATGTGCATTTCTGTCCTGCTGCTGCTGCTGCTGTGTCCTGTCCTCGGTGGTGTCCTCCTCTCCTCGGTGTTGTGCGCATCTCTCCGCCTCGGCACCGGAGAGAGCTGAGCGGTGGAGACGCATGTGGTTTTTCTGGGGAGGCTGCGCATGCGCACTGGGCTCTGCACTTGGAGGAGAAAGGTGGGGAGGGATGGAGATAATGGTATAATGGTGTTTTTATGCATTATTCTATGGTGGTCTATAGAATAAGGATGAGAAATTAGATTATTGTATGTTGATTTAACAGCAACAGACTAACAGACAATCACTGTCATTTATTACTTATTAAATGCCTATAACTTATTAAATGCACTATACTCACTTTTAACAGTCTCTTCTGCACTATATTCACTTCTTTAATAGTGGTGTATCACAGCTGTTACCTTGCACTATATTCATGTTTTAACAGTTTTCTTCATCTCCTTGTAATTTTATATCTGGTATATTTGTTTGTACTTTGTACTTTGCACTACTAACTTTTTTTACTGCCTTTTTACTAACATGTTTTGCACTATGGAACTGTGATGCTGGAAACTTGAATTTCCCTCGGGATTAATAAAGTTACTATCTATCTATCTATCTACCTAAATAATGTTGCCTTTATGGGTTTTTAAGCTGGACCAAATTCTAATTCAAATAAGCTTTATTGGCATGAATGTTCAGGTTACATTATTGCCAAGGGGGAAATGTTAATGTACATGTTAATGAATAATTACATTTCACAAGAAATAATCACAAAATAATCACAATCACAATATACCAAATACATTTTAAATATACATTATTTTACATATAACATATAACCTTAACAACATTGACAAAATAACCACTTTGTATTAAGTTTCCGTTTTCAGTTGTATTTTTTTGCACTAGGGCTGTCCATCGATTAAAATATTTATTCGCGATTAATGACACATTTTTTTATCTGTTCAAAATGTACCTTAAAGGGAAATTGATCAAGTATTTAATACTCTTATCAACATGGGAGTGGGCAAATATACCAGCTTTGTGCAAATGTATGTATATATTTATTATTTTAAATAATAATTAACGACACAAAACAATGACAAATATTGTCCAGGAACCGTCACAGGTACTGCATTTAGCATAAAATCATAACATGGCAAACTGAAGCCCAACAGGCAACCACAGCTGTCAGTGTGTCAGTGTGCTGACTTGATTATAACTTGCCCAAAACTGCATGTGATTATCATAAAGTGGGCATGTCTGTAAAGGGGAGACTCGTGGGTACCCATTTTCATTCACATATCTTGAGGTCAGAGGTCAAGGGACCCCTTTGAAAATGGCCGTGCCAGTTTTTCCTCGCTAAAAATTTAGAGTAAGTTTGGAGCGTTATTTAACCTCCTTCGAGACAAGCTAGTATGACATGGTTGGTACCAATGGATTCCTTAGGTTTAGTTTAATATGGTGCCGGTATCTTCACTCTAGCTTCAACTTCTGAAAGATCAATTGTATTAGTGCTTTAAATAAAGTTTACATTATAGTTAATGGAACGCCCGATGCATTTCATACCGGCAATTACACAACATACACAATTGACTTCTGCTGCTAATAAAATGAAGATTGGATGACTGTCTGGTTGACTAATAAACTGGAATATTTCCCACCCTGAATTGTATCTTTGAAAAACACTGATATCATAAATTGAAAGAAGTTTCTACAGAGCTGATGGTGTCCTGCTAAACAGCTGAGATGAGTGCCGTAGCTGTAGGCATCACATTATCTCATTCTAACCCCCCAAATTAACAATATTGATTCATTTGCACTACACCAACCCCCTACCGTCTCTACGGAGAGAGGCTAAACCGGGAGAGTAGGTGTGATTGATGAACTGTTGTACCTCGCCCTATGGTGAGGGTGCACACGGGCGTCAGTTTGGAAACGTGCAGCCTGGTCCCGCTGACTACCAGCTGGACCGACGCCTGGCCCTCAGTCGGGGGCTCCGAGCAAAGAAATCCAGTGGAGATTGTGAAACAGATGGCTGGAGAGGGGCGTATAAAGCGCAAGGGCATCGGCCGGTGATGGGTGAGACGGTGACGGCCGGGGCGAGACTAGTCATTTGTAACAGCAGCACCCAGAGACCCTGACTCGGAAAAAGACTTGACCTTGACCTCGTGGAACCTGTTGGACTATTTGAAAAAGGCAGGCTGCTGTGTTTTTCTACCTGAGACTTATGTTGAGGTGCTTCCTCTTCTATAGCATCCATCAGTGTAACAAATGAAAGCCTGTGTTTGGGTTAGAAGAAGACACACGACAACCTTAACATACAGCCTTTCTTGTTGTTGGTTTTGTTAGATTATAGGAGACACCAACATTATCACAACTAACAAACCCTCAGGCAAACACAAAGCCTACAAGATGCACACTGCTGCGTCGCTTGCTGCTCTGCCCCCGTGGGGACAAGGAGCGCTCTGTTTTCAGTCGGCACAAGTGATTAAGGGATTAGCTAAGGAAAAGAGGGAGAAATGTTCCTGTAGAGAGAATAAACAGGCCCAGGGCAAAACAAACACATTACAGGAGAAGAAGTGTTCCCTTCTGACTGATTACCTGATAGCAGCATAATGAATGTGTTGCTCACTCTTTAGGTGTAAACAGGCAACGGTGCTAAATAAAACATTTTGGTTTTTTGGTTTTAGATGACGAAGTCTAAAAGGTCAGTTGAGGGTAAATCATTAAGTGTATTTACATTCACTGATTAATGTGTTTTTCTTCATTGACTTCCTATTTTTTCAATGTGCATGCATTAAATATGAAGCTGCAGACAGCAGCCGGTTAGTTTAGCTTAGCATAAAGACTGGAAACAGGGAGAAACCCTCTTATTCATTGGTGAATACACTGAGCAAGTTTTATTTTTGTAGAAACATAACTTTATTTATATATCGAGACAAGCTGAAACCAGTTGAAGGTGCTGATGTGGGGCTTTCACACACTTTATTACACGGCTTTCTTGAATTCTCGATTCTGATTGGCCAATCATGGTGTTCTACGGTCTATTATTTCTTTATAGCAGACAGTTGCTATGGACGCAGTTCTGATGTCGGACTGTGGCGGTCTGTTTTTGTGTCAAATTATTGATTTCTTAAGTAAGTAGCTGTGTAATAAAAAAAAAACTTCAGGGCCGATGCGTCTTGCATGACCGGCTCGCTGTACATTATCCCTTACACATCATCTATGTCTGTTGACTATCATTTTTTTGATAGAATTTTTTAAAACTTTAAATTATTAATGTTTTCAGTGGTTTACATAGACTTTCAATGAAAAAGCCACAAAAAAGAGTTTGTATAAAATCACTTCACATGTAAATAGGCCGTATTGTAGTTTTATTTCTTATAGTTTTCTGTTGTATTTGTGTATATGAATATTTTTTACAACCTTGAACTCTTCTATAATAATATTTTGAATGATTATCACTCAAGCTTGGTATATTTTTGTATCTGTTTCTTTGTCTCTTGTACTTCAGGTTCCTGACTGGCAGCTTCATAAACTGGCATAAAAAAATACCTTTTCATTGCTATTCTGTTGCTAGGGCAAGAGCTTTGGTCCAAGTTTACTTCCTGTCAGCTACTGCATTAACAAATACTGCAACAGGAAATACAAAGGGGCCCATTTAGGATGTTTATGTTGTCAAGTTTGAAAAGGTCTATAGTTGAGTTTGTACTGAAAAAATAATATGATTTACAACCTCTACTCGCCAACAACTTTTCATGTACTCTTAACAACTCTTAATATCATATTATCTAAAAAGTGTTAAACAAAGACAAAAAAAATAATGCATAGAAAGTCTGCTACTAACCAAAATGAGACAGGACTCCAGATGGTTAAATGACACAAAAAATATATAATGCGTTATGTAGTGAGCTTTAACAGTGCTGCTAACCGGCTGCTGGCTGTAGCTTCATATTTACCGCACAGACAGACATGACAGTGGTATCGCATCTTCTCATCTAACGCTCGGCAAGAAAGCAAATGAGTGTACTGTATGTCCCAAAATGTTAGAGAAGGCGTGCAACTAATACTCATTTAAATCATGTAGATCCGTGCTGAAGGCCTCAACAAAGAATAGTTTGGTCACATGTCAAGTCAAATATGCAAACATTTGCTTTGTTGACGAGCAAAACAAAATGTGGCTTGAATGAGAAAACCCACATGCTTTTAATTATAAGCACGGTCACTTCCTGTAGTGGCATCAATCTTCTGTATAACTCTTGGCAAGAAAGTGAATAAACATATATCCCAAAATGTCAAACTATTCCATTATGTATTGAGCAAGGGTTATTATGCAGAATTGCCTAATGGCATGGCTATATGTAGGCCTCATGTTTTTTACAGATTACAAGATAATGCTCCTGTTAAGTTCATCCAATTTAAGAGAGAAAACTAACCACCAGGACAACCTTTAACAACAAACTGTATTTCCATCAACCCTGTTATTAAGAGATTTCCTCTCCCCCAAAGCGAGTAATGGTAATTTCCCTGTGCTATTTACTCCGGAACCACTGCTTCTTCACCCCAGCAGATAAACATCACGCAGGAAACAGATAATCACAGCTGCCCTGCCCTGCCCCTCACAGAAATAGCACAACCGTGGTATTAATATCAGCTCAGCGACCCCAAAAATCAGGAGAAATCGCACACCAGATCAAATCCACCCTGAACATCCGCAAAAGGGTGTCACCTCAGGAAGATCAGAAATATAACTGTGTGGATAAAAGAACAGGGATTGTTTGGGTTTGGCGCTGAATTAAGACGGATAATGAGTGTTATTGTAAGTTTGCAGCTACTAATGATGGGCCGTAAAATGGCTTGAATCGTGGTTAAAAAGGGTCGAGTGGATTCCATTGTTTCTGTGAAAATAAAACAAAAAGAGATTAAATAAAACACCATAAAATGCTGCAGCTCGTATTACTCCTACGCTTTACTGTTATCATCACTGTGTGCAATAAATGTGATGTGTTTTGGAGCCTGTATAGAGGGGGACTAAAAAGGGGAGGGATGCTAAACCTGACTGGTCAAATTAGAGGCTTTATGTGCTTTCAGCGATACTGTAAAATAAATCCAATTCATACAACGCAAAACATTTTATTACCTCAGGAACGTATTTAAACCCAATGACAGTAAAAGATAGTACAAATACGGAGTAGTTTACTCTACACGACAGGAAAAAAAACCTTTTAGAAATTCAGTTTCCTTCTGTCACATCCGTTAAACATTGCAGTTTAACATGATGTAAATACTACAGGGAATTTATAACAGTCTCAATGGCCCTTAAATTGCAGCTCACTGGAGATATTTACAAATTCAGCATTAACATTCTTCAAATAAGTTATTACATAAATTAGAATTAAATAAATAAAGCAAGTTTTAGTCGTGTGAATCATAATAAGAGAGGGGGAAGTGAAGCATTACAGTTGTTTTGAGCAGGTTGAAGCCGTAGAATTGGACTTTCTACACACACTAGTCTTCTCCGAGTGTTTTCGATGACTTGGCAGATGTTTTAGATTGATCTAATTTAATATTTATCTGGATAACATTTCAAAAGAAAGGGCAAGATTAATGGAAAATATGAATCAGAGGGATAAGTATTGATATTGGATAATACGTGACGACTGGGTTCCACATTGAAAACAGCAGTTGACCGTTCTAAATCGAGTGTTTCCCCGAGGCCGACCGTGTTCGAGGCTCGGAGTCAAACATTTACGCAGCTTGCCATGCCTGTTTACACGTCCACAGATAAATCTTCTGACTGGTGTGAAATGCATTTTTGTAAATGTGGCTCCTCGGAGAGATAAATCTTGCAGCGACTTGAGGTGATAACAGCAGATTTTAATCTAAAACAAGCCGTGTGTGCCCGGCGCAACGTCCAGCCAAATCCCCTCTTACTCACACAAGCAGGGCATCTGGCAGAGGAGTGTTCGTGACTGAAGGGGCATGATGATGGCGGCCAGGGCTACTTCCTGGCACCCTTCTCTCTCGTGGCTGCCTGCCCAGGCCTTCAAAATAAAAAAAAAATCCCAGTTTGTGCTTGGGGACAGTTAAACATGATGCTTTTTCATTTTAATTTCACAGACATTTTTTTTACAGTGATGAAAACTACTTATGTAGCCATGATTGGATGATGTTTAAAAGCACACAAACTGCAAATATAGGTCCCTTCCTGTTCATGAAGTTGGAGGAACCCTGAGATGATTTTTTTTCCAGATCTAGGAGCGTAGCAGGAACTTGAATCATATCCGAACACCACCGTGAGAAACGGTGATCACAGCAAAAGGCCGAAGTGTTTGACGCACTCCCCTCACTTCCCCTCCACTTCCTGTCATTCCTACCATGCAATGGAAAGCCGTCTGAGGTTCAAATGCCCTGCATGATTCCCCATGTAGACTATTTCTGTCTCCGCGCTTTCATCACGTCCTGTAAAGTGCAAAGTCAGGAAATTGTAGTTTACCTTGATGGCTTTTTGCTGATTTCCGTCCAACAGGTGTGTATTGTGTGTATTGGCAGCAGGCCTTTTATCATATGTCATATTTCTTGTCTTCTATGCGGGCACTTGAAAGAGGACTACGCCAGGGTGTGTTTATATATACATATATGTGCGCAAACATGCGTGCGAGCATCAAGGACGGGGACAGGTCATCAGGACGTGACTCACTCGGCCACAACAAAACCCAGCAACAATTCGCATCCCAAAAACAAGCCCCGTTCACATCTTGAACTGCTTGCATTCGCACCAATCTGGTTTGGCCACTAGAGCAAGGCTGTCAGTGTGAAACATGGGGCCGGATCCATACAAGGTCCAGACGCAGCAGAGAGCCTTAAATATCTGTCTTTAACTGAGACAAAAATAAAACTCTGGGACTCGGTTTCACCACGGTAACGTTGACAGACTCTATGAATGGCCTACAGATGTGCAGGCTGCTGCTGCGGTGACTAATAATAGAAGCAGTGGAAGATGTGATAGGAGGAAGAGCTTTGTGCAAGTGCTGCACTGTGGGAAGGTGTCATATTCCCTGTGTTTCAGGCGAATTTTGTTCAAGAGAGTCTCCATAATTTTGAAATATGGACGTTCCTACAGAGATTTAATCAACACTGTTCACATGTGCAGCTGCCATGATCATTACTGAACTCAGCGGTGGGTACTGAGAGACACACATGTGCACAATATGAAAGAGATAAGCTTTTTTTTTGTCAGACACACCTACAGAACTTGTTCTCCTTCATTGACACCACTCGTCATGTTCCAAATGTGTTCATTTTGGATTGATTTTAAACGGGGTGTTATTTAACTATACATGATCGCCTACAAAAGTGGATATATTGTTAGACTATTTATTTCATATACATGAAATGTCAATGTTTAGGTTGGTTTGGTCAACCTCGGAGTTGCAGAAGAACGTTTCTATCACGGAAACTAGCAGGAAAAAAAAACCCAAAGCACGACACTCAAAGGCAAAAATACAAGCAACAGTCTTGACTTGGCAAAAACACAGTAGATTACAGGAAACTGTCCGGGAAGACAGGCGATGGTATCCAAAAAAACACTGATATAAGGTCATAAGGTCACTAGAAATCAACTGTGAGAAAATATCACTGGAACGCTGAGGAAAACAGTAAAGACAAACTGGCACAGACAAAGGGGAGCCAGGTTGAGTATACCAAAGTAAAACAGGAAATGACAACTGAAATACCGGAAACAAAGAAAACATAATGTAACATAATGTAAACATAATGTTGATGTAACAGTTTCAACAATATCCATTTGCTAACTATTTCAACCAGGTATTACTTTTAGCGAACTATTTTAACCATTAATCCGTTGTTTTAGCCATTTTAACCATTTTAACCATTAATCCGTTATTTTAGCGAACTACTTCAACCATTTATCGATTCATTTAGCTATTTATTTGAACCATTTATTCGTCACTTTCAGCTATCTATCTATTTATTTCAACCATTTATCATTACTTTTAGCTCACTATTTCAACCACTTATCCATTACATTTGTATACAATACAATAATTCATATTTTTTCAAATTAGTGGATCTTAAACTAAATTACCCACGGCTACCGCAGAAGTATCCCTGGATGAGAATTACTGACTGAGGCCATCTCCTTGTAGTGTGAAAGACAATTACAGAAGAGTAACTGAGTGAATTTCCAGTCAGTAATAATCCCCCTGTAAAATAATTTGATGTTTTTTTGGGCCCCTAAATGCTCCATTTCCCTCCTTACTGCTTGTTTCTATCAGTTTTAGTGTAATTCCCACTACCATAATTCACGTGTGTACTCAATACTATAACATTTGTTATCAAACATGCAAGAAGAGAGTGATTTATTGAATGACCGAGCACAAAGCAAAACAGAAGTAAAACGGGAGGTCAAGGGCACCTCTTTTCCCTCCTGCAGTACTTCCTCTGGTTTGGGAGCCTAGAAATGGGCTTTCCAGACCTGTCAGCAGAGGGGGATCCAAAGCCTCCCTAAATCCCACAATGCCCCTGGCTCCCTGAACGGCCCTTAAAAAACAAGCGTTTTCTCCAGAGTCACGAAACATAAAGACAAAAGGCTGGAGATGGAGATGGATACAATCCAATCAAACACACTGACAGTTTTCCCAGGTGTTTTTTGAGCATGTGTTTTCATGAGGGAAGCACACAGTCAAGGACTAAACACTAAAAAATACTGGAGATTTATTTTTCATCAAAAACTAGTATATAAAATAAAACAAGATGTTGCTGAAAGTGATACAGAGACTGCATAAATAAATTACAAAATTGAGATTAAATCATACATATAATCAAAACAAGCACGAGAAAAAAACGTACATAACACAATCACTCTGCTGCTGATATAATCACGTATAATCATGACCTCTCAAGCGGCGTATTATAATCATGTGCATATGTATTAAATTCATCAACGTGAGTCTTCGTAACTCTTCAGTCCGACGACAGCGTAACATCTCGGAGACAGCAGGGGATCAAAGAGTTGCACCAGCGCAGAGAACGATAAATCCTCCTGCAACACACACACACACACCGAAAAACAATAAGAGACAATAGAAGTGAATAAAAAACACATGGACATAAAAAAATCTTGATTCTCCTCCCAGTTTGGCTTTGTGACCCCCCTTTGGCATCCTCTGCCGTGTGATGTTCTCGCTATTAAAGATTTCTCTATTGAATCCCCGGAGAAGAAACATCTGTACAAATATTGTGTCAGGTGGACTCCTGTTCATGTGTAAAACAAGTTTGTCTTCCTTGATGGCGCAGCTGTTAAGTTACAGCTCATTTTTTGGAGACTTAAGCCACACTAGCAGCTGTACTTTTGCTGCATCCGTATAATGTCCGCAGAATTGGAAGAACAGGAAAAACCTCCCATTTATTCTTCGGAGTGTGTTCACGCATTATTCCGTGCATGCCTTCTAATCACGTAATGTAAATAGCCTTGTTACGTGCTATGTTGTGTGTTTTCCTTCTGCTCTCTTTCCTGTGTCTCTTCTTCTGTGTACATACAGGGCTCGAAATGTCTGCGAGAAAGGCCTCAAGCACTTGCCGATTTGACTTAGCCTTAAACCCTCCCAGACTTTGCGGGAACACGACTCCAAAGTCTGTGAGTCCATGGGCGTGGACACTGAGATTTGGCCCCTGAGAGACCCAGAAGTCAGTAGGATTCATCCTCTGGAAATCTTGAATGTCTGTACAAAATGTCACGCCAATTCATCCAATAGTCATTGAGACATTTCAGTCTGGACCAAAGTGGTGGACTAACATCCCATCACTAAAAAACAGCATACACAACACCATTTTCCTTGATTGTTTGAGGAATAAAAGTCCTTGAATTTGTTGCTACGATCACCAATGCATATTTCACTTTTTGGTCCTTTGACCTTTTTTTTTTGCAGACATCACGTCACAGTGTATACATTGTTTAATAAGTGCATCATTGTTTGACTATCGACACTGGAGCAAGAGCCTGAAGACTCTGTGGAAAACATACAGAACTCTACAGTATGTTTCTGGATAATAATCACAGCTCTTGCTCAGAATTTAACCTGATCTGTGTGTGTGTTTATATCCGTCTTTAACATGCTTCAGCACACTTATCATCACATGGATCATATTCACATCCATCCATCACCTCCTCCTTTTTCCTCCTCCTCTGCTCCTCCTCCTCCAGGGAGATCTCTCAAAAGCTGACCAGCTCTCTTTGACGTTATATAGTTTGATTACACGACCCCTATTTAAAGGAAGTCCATCTGACACACAGCCGCAGCATGTAATCACAACTTCAAAGCTATCGGCTTGTACACATCTCGTCACGATGACTCGGGCTAAAGATTAGCATGTTGTGTTTGGCTGCAGAAGCACGAGACGTTCAAATTGCAGGCTGGCTTTAATTTAGCCGACACCTATATTATTGAATTAAAAAAAAAAACGTTTCTAGATCTCAGCTGAGATTTCTGCGTCTTTGCTTTCATCATCTGGGAAGCAAAATTCAAATCCCAATCAACGAGCTGTATGTGCAAATTACGAAGATGAGTCCGGCTGAAAAGGGAGCATGAGCGTGACCGCACTTGTTTCAATGTTAGTACAGTTTTTGTTTTTTTATTTTTATACATTAATGGTTTAGCTATTTTTTCTTTTTTTTTTTTACTAAAATTAACTATTTGACGAGAAAGTAAATCAAAACCAATCTTGATTGTCAATTAATCATTTAAGTCAGCTTCTGAAATGTCAATATTTCCTGGTTTTCTTATTCTCCTGTGATAGAAAAGAGTATCTTTGGGTTTTAAGTATTGGTAAAAAAAAAAAAAAAAAGACATTTTATAAGCCAAAAGATGTATCTATTAATCAAGAAATATTATAAAATGATTATTGTAAGAATAATCAGTAGTTACAGCCCTAAATTACACATTGCCTAAAGTGCCAGCCCCCCCTTCTCACATAATAAACGAAGATAAAAAAAAAACATGTCTTGTATTCTTATTTTACTAAAGTTGTGTACGAGGAAGATTAAATCTGACAAATTTAAACGTGTCATGTTGATGCTGTTATTCTAATTTACCTTAGTTTATTGGTTTATTTTGTCATTGTCTATTTGCTTTTATTTATCTTTTAGTATTGGCCAATCCTCACTTATTTTGTTTTATTTATTTATTTATCATGCTCTTTGTTTGTCTGCTTCCCAGCAAGTTAACCTCTCCTTCCTCTTCTTGGCGTTGTGTCGGACTTTTCAGGTCCTATACTATTCCAGGTCCATCATGGGAGCAGAGCCACACCTCCAAAATGTATTCAAATTATTTTTTGGCAATGAATAATTGATGAGACTGAAATGAGTTTACCTGTTCTTTCAGGTAGCAGAGGCGATCGAGGAGAATCAGACCTTCAATGCAGGGAGCCAGGGTCACCTTCAACTACAGTACACAAAGAGGATGACATGTTTAAATATGTTTATTTCCATTTCATATCAGCGTTTTCCACACGGATCTTTTTATTCCATCTGGTACAAAATTGCTTGTAAGTTTCGACTACTCCCTAATACAAAAACCCACCATGACTAGTGCCTTCCCAGTAGCTGATGGGCGATCCCCAAAAAACATTTTACTGCTTTATGTCATGAAAGAAAATTGGTATGTTGGTTGACACCACAATTAGTGGTCTCAGCTGCAACCATTCTTCCCATTCTGTACAACCATTCCCCACAGACTACAATGATCTCACTTAATGGTCTGCAAATTATTGATATTATACATCTCATTTTACAAGAATGATAATGTTTTTCGTGCTTACCAGTTCCTCCATTGAAATGAGTGGAGGACTTACCATATTAAAGGCGTGCATCTCGTCCATTCGCGGTGTGTACGTGTCGTGGTAATCCTGGATGTCGCTGTCAGAGAGCTGATGAGAAAGAGAGCAGCATGCATGATAGTGAGGGCATATAAAAACGAGGGATAAAAGTGAGAGATGGAAGGAGGAGAGGAGTTGAAGTAGGAGAAGCAAAAGAAAAAGAGGTTTATTGTTTTTGGAGTTGAGAGTGACGTAGCACAGACAGGAATATGTCATCCTTATTCCCACGGCAACCAGATGACCTCAATATCCTGCTTCCTAGTTCACTAACCTGACATGAATTGGAATATTTTCTAAATAAAACACCAACGAGGAAACATTTTCCCTCTCATTCTGCCAAAATGATGACCGCCGTTTGTTTCTGGAAGGTCTCGTTTGTAAGACGACTGTAATATTGACCTTTGATTCATCCAGTTCCAGTCGGCGTAGAGCTCGACGGACGTAGTCCACGAAGGATTTGGCCTTGGAGTAGACGTTCCCGACTCGCTTCTCACTGCAGAGCAAACACACATACATTTCTCAGTCCCTGAACGTCTCATTTGTGCCCAGTGAAATAAACATTCACTCTCTTGTTGTGTCTCCTGTTTTGTTTTTTTAAATCACACCTTAGCAACTACAATCAACCTGTTAAACACTTCTAAAAGGGACTAAACTGTGATGGATAGGTGCTGCTTAGAGAAAAGTAATGGATGTTCGATCCTGATCTGATGGCGGTCATTAAACTGAAGGTCACAGAGCAAGGAGGGGGACCATGTCGATGCTCTGTGTCTTTTAAGGCATTTGATAATTGAAATCTGCAGTCTCAGTTAATTTAGTTAGAGGAGTGAAATGACCGTAAAATCCACTAAAAGATCTGGACCCAAATGCCAGAAAATTATCATAGTCATATGGAATGCAAAATAACAACAGCAAATGACCGCAGAGCTTCAGATTTTATGGGTGTAAACCAGCGGGTTTTGACTTCCGAGAGCCAAGAGTTACTCATGTTTGGAAAGTAAAGCATAACAAACTGAACCAAGGCCAAACTGCAGCCTATTTGGCCTTTCTTCAGGTTATTTTCAAGGTACTATATGAACAGAAAAGATCCATAAAAGGTGCAACTAACTGTTTTTGTTTCCATTATCGCACAATGTGTTGTTTATTTTTCTTATTAACTGTTTGGTCTATAAAAATATCAAGAACGGAGCCGTTGAATGCAGAAAAGTATAATGCATTGCAATCGTAAAAAGCGCAGCTGCCATTCAAAGCCCTCAGTGGCCTTTATGCCAGTGCTTCCCAAACTGAAGCACTGGCATAAAAACTGAAACTGAAAGCTAAAAAACTCAGCAAATGTTTGTGCATTTTTGTTTGAAATTACTTCAGTTGACTATAAAAATTGTTCTTGATCAAAACGTTCTGATCGACTAATCTTTCGACAACTTTGATGCAAGAATTTGGTTCTGCTACTTTTGCTCGTTTGTAACCTAAATAAACCAGAAACAAAAACTTTCATTTCTGGTTCAGAGAAAAGAAAAGACCAGTTTTATATATTTTAAACTGCTACTGAAATATGGAGCTACGTGTGGACATAAGTGTGAAACAATACCCAGAAAATATTTAAGGGCAATACACTTGCTGTAATTTCTCATATTAAAGTGATGCCAGATGTTAACTGCTGGATGTTACCTTTTAAAGCAGCTGTAGTGATCCCTCAGAATAACATGAAGGACCGCTCGGTAAAACAGAGACTCCATCTGAATCTGAAGAGAAGGTCAAACACAACTAGATTCAACATGATGCAGTTTACTGTATTTTTCCACTTAAAAAGTTTGTCTATTCCCTCGCGATTCACTCAGTTGATGAATATTTCTGACACTTTCCAACCCTGATGCAACACTAGCGAGCAATCAAGCCTGTTTCTGGATTCAGACCCCGGTTCCAACAAGTAATCAATCTTACCGTGATTGCATTAATATTTATAAACAACACACCGTATTAATGGATGGTGGTATCGTGTGTCGGGCTTTGGCCCCGGAGCTCCGAGCTCCACGTTTCAAATAAATACACTGTAGTCGATCACGGAACTTAAAACAACAGCAGAATTAACGGTCTGATTGTTTGAAGATCTACAATGAAGATAACAGTCTTGAGTGATTGTGAACACCCGTTATGTGATGCTTGAAATAATTTGATGGATTTGTTTTGATGGGTGTGGAGTAATGACAAGTAAAGTAATTTATATATTGATTACAATTAGTATGCATGCCTTACTTACCCCTTGGCCGAGTGAAACTCTCTCGAGTGCCTGTGATTTAGAAAATGGTAAAGCGTTTGAAGGAGACATATCATGCTCATTTTCAGGTTCATACTTGTATTTTGTGTTTCTACTAGAACATGTTTACATGCTTTAATGTTCAAAAAACACATTATTTTTTCTCATACCGTCTGTCTGAATATACCTGTATTCACCCTCTGTCTGAAACGCTCCATTTTAGTCCTTTTAAGTCTAGTCTGCTCTGATTGGTCAGGAATTTTCGATTATGTAGGAAAGATGCTGCTGTGCAAATTTTTTTTTTGTCCAAACTCACCAAACACGCCGACATCCTGGCGTTTCTGCCGCAGAACCAGGCACCGTCTCGGAGGTACTGACTCAGAGGGAAACCGCACACGCCGCTCGAACACTCTGCGAGGGAACACAACAGAGATAAATAGGGATTTGGTTGATTAACGGGGGGCTTTTCAAACAACTGCAATCAGTGGGGTATGAATTTGAAATATTTGGCAAGGGAAAAACTTCAAGAGAGCACGGAGTAGGAAGCATTTTAATTTTGATTTTATAAACACAGATAATTCCACCCCTCTTGTTTTCAGTGGGACTGTCTGCGATTCCATGAATAGAAGAATTATCGCCCCTAAATATTTGGCTTTAAAAAGTCTGAATTGTTGACCTCTTGATTGCTGCTGGGAAACGAGCAATAAGCACCACACGTTTCCAACCATAGCAGAGCTTAGCACACACACACACACAGCTTCCCAGTGGGAGGGTACTGAGTGTGTCTACTTGACAGCCTGCCATCCTTTTCATGTCTTCTCTAAAAGGGTCAGAGACTGAGGCCAAGGTGCAGTGGATCCAGAGGGATACAGTCAAAAGAAGCAGTAATAACGTGCAGCTAAGGCCGACCGGGTTCTCGCAAACTGCTCTGGATACACTAACATGTTAGCACTCAGGTTAGCTTCCTTTCTGCACCGGCATAGGCCCTCGGAGGCAATTGAAGTGGACAAGCCTTTCCTCCTCCTGAAGGGTCGATTACAGTACTTACACACAGAGCTGTTTATAGTAGTGAGCCTCATGTCGGCCACAGAGTTCACATCTGAAGTGGCCACGTACGTGCACTACCCATTCAGAAAGACAAATATTTTCTGATGTCGTCGTGTGCGATCGTACGCTTGCAAATATTTTGTAGAAGAGACACGCTGGCTCCAGAGCTCATAAACGCCTGAATGTGCTCATCATCTCGTTGTGAGTAAACAGCGTGCGATTGGAAAGCCTGATTCCACGTACGGCACTAAAACGCGGATGATGCGTTTAAGGAAATAAATGCTTCATTCCCAAATGAGCAGATCACATAAATGTAGCCTTCTTATAATGAAGCTTTTTCAGCTCTTTAACTCTTTTTTAAGGGTGAGGTAGGCCACCACAGGAGCTGGCCGGCATCCCAGACTGCACTGGGGAGAAGAGAAAGTGTGTGTGCGTATATGTGTGTGTGTGTGTGTGTGCCTTTGTTCACTTCTTTAACAGATCGAGCCGGAGTTTTGAGAAACAAGCGTGGAAAAGAGAGTGTTTTCAATCAGCTGTCGTGATATCATTTTCCACCCGCTCTTGGCTGGAGCTGCGACGGGCCCCGATGACGCGAGGGTTCGAAGGTCAATGCTTTTAACAAGAGATGACGCGATGCTGTATCGACTGTAGCGAGGGCTCTTTCTTATAGACTGCTCAGAGGCTGCAGTCACAGCATGAGGACACATGTAGACTATTTCATACCTCGTAAACTGAGCGTGAAACGAGGATGATATCAGTCTATTATCCTGCGTTTTGAGAGAAGGGTGTAGAGGACGGCATACAATCTCTAAGCTGACTAAAGAACAGCAAAGTCCAACTAAACCGAGAGTACACAAAATGCTCGTTGCAGAATCAATCGCAAAGGTCAAAACGATTCAGCCTTAAACATCCATCCTTAATCCATAAATCCACTCCTAATGGCTCCAACAGCGAGTTACAGTACGGAGCTCAACTCAATCTCCAGAAGTTGGCCTGAGTCTCCAGGACTCTCAGTGGAACATCTGACTTGTTTACTATAAAATATGACCGAAAGTGTTTATGTGGCTTCGTGTGGGAAAGATAATATTTCATTTCAGATTAGATCAGAGTGATGAAGTGAACGCTGCAGGTGTCTGAGTGAAAAAGAAAGAGAGAGAGAGAGAAAGACTGAGAGCTCTGTGTTCAACGGAAACCATATGGTGTGAAAGACACAGAGAGAGACAGACACACAAACACACTAATCTGTCCCAGTCTGTGATCTGTATCTGTGTGTGTGTGTGTGTGTGTGTGTGTGTGTGTGGTTACCCTGTCCGGCAGGGTCAAACTCCTCAGACAGCAGGTGATAGCAGCAGCCCACGCTGCAGACTGCGGCCAGCTCCGGTTTCGCCGCAAACATCCTCAGGGTGCTGGGAGCCAAGTCGCCACACGTGTGCAGGCCGACCATGACCGCGTCCTGGAATTCGGAGAAAGCACGCAGAGAAAGGGGAGAACAGAAAGAAGAGGAGGAGGAGGAGGAGGAAGGGGGTTGGAGATCGATGGTAAAATTTATTGATGATGACGCCGCTGCAGATTTGGCACCGCGATAGCATCCCACAGTTCGCTTCCAGTAATACAAACTCCAGCTGCTTGTGGCAGACTTGGAACTTCAGGAGCTGCTGTGGGAATCTTTGCTACTATGCTGTGCGGCTGGCCTCCTATCTGCACCGCCGCCGTCGCCGCCATCGCTGCCCAAACACACAGCAAAATCTATTTCCAACATTTATTTTTTTCACTTGCTCACCTCCAGCTCGTTGATGAGCTCTCGCAGCTCCGTTTCCGCAGTGACGTAAGAGGTCAGGGGTGAAAACACGACGGCGGCGCTGGCGGTTCTGCTCTGAGCTTTCCTCTCCAGGTTCTCCCTCTTCCTCCTTTCCCTCTCCTCAGCAGTAAGTTGGCTGGGGGGAACTCTGGGGGATGCAGGCTGCATCACATCCACTGATAGGGCGCTAAGGAAGAGCTCCTCTGTTTCCGGGTTTGGGTTGACATCCGATAAGCCGATTAACTCCTCCTCCTCCTCCTCCTCCTCCTGTGGCACAATTCCTTCCCCATTTAAAACGTCTCCATCTATTCCAGGCTTTGCTTCTGCTAACTCATCCCGAGGTGTATGCGTGGCCTCTCGCTGTGCCTTGTGTTTCTGGTACGCCCTGGAGAACTTCTTCAGCTTCCTGTTCCTCTCCTGGGCTCCGTGGGTGTTGGTGCTGGACGAGTCGATGCCGTAGACCCGGAGGCCGTACTGCAGAGACAGGAAGGAGCTCAGGTAGCCTTTCCCCGAGCCTACGTCTATCACCTGAGTGGGAGAGAAAAAGATGGAAGGAAAAACTCAAATCCACTGAGATTCAACCTCCTTCTATTTTTGGTTTTATCAAATCTTTCTTAAGAAGAGACTTTAATGTATTCATTGCAAGTTTACTCGACCTGTTTGACTCCACAGCGCTGGGCCAGACAGGCCACCACCTCAGACATGGACTGGACCTCATGAGATTTCTTAGAGTTCATGAACTCATCTGTCTCCAGCTCAACACCTGCGTTCAAGAGAGGAAAAAAAGATTTTTAAAAGCATGTCATATTTGCCAACAATGTACCTTTTACAAATCAATTCCATGACAGCTGGACATCCCTGGACAAGCCTTGACCGGTTTCCTACTCTCAGCATGAAACAATGTGCTCAGACGGTCCATTTATTCTTCCCATTCCTACCTATCGCTGCTGCCGGAGCACCAGACTCGGCCCTGTTCTCCCTGAGGGCCTGCAGTAGCTCATCCCTGCTCATGCAGACTCCAAGGCCAGGGAGAGAGTGGGTCTTGGCAGCCTGCAGCAGTTCACGGGTATCAACCAGCCGGTTTGTTTCATTGCAAAACCCGAATGTGGTCCTGGATTGCTCTGTGTAGGGAGACAGATAGAAATAACGGTAAAGTTAGACCTGCTCCACAGACAGACTCGGGAACAAAGGAGGACTGTCTGCAGGACAGATAATAATGCACTAAGTGCACTTTCATAGACTAAGCTACTGGAGTTACTTCTGCACTATATTCACTTTTTTTAATAGTCCTGTATCACAGCTGTCACCCTGCACTATATTCAGTTTTAACAGTTTTCTTCATCTCCTTGTATTTGTATATCTGGTATATTTTTTGGTACTTTGTACTTTGCACTACTAACTTTTTTTACTGCCTTTTTACTAACATGTTTTGCACTATGGAACTGTGATGCTGGAAACTTGAATTTCCCTCGGGATCAATAAAGTTACTATCTATCTATCTATCTATCTATCTATCTAAGTAGATATGAAGGGCTCATTCTAAGCTAAAGAAAACAAAATAATTCTTAGTTTCAGGTGATTACACACTTAAAACATAGTAATTAATATCATATTCCATTTCTGCTATTAAATTCCCTGAAATGTGACACACTGGCCCTTTAATTAATTAATTAATTAACTAAAATAACTTTTGGGTTGCCAGGTTTTGAAAAAAAAACATTTTGGCTGGTGTTTATTCTTTCCATTTGGTAATAATGCAGTAATACATGTTGGTAATCCATTAATTCAATTCAATTCAATTCAAACAACTTTATTAATTCCTCTAGGGGCAATTGGTTTGGAGCAGCTTGTACATAAAAACATAGATAAAACATAGTGACACACAACAACAACAACAACAACAACAACAACAACAACAACAACAACAACAATATATGTAAGCTAAAAAATATATATATATTATAAATACTTGTAATTTTTGCCCCCATTCTTTGCAGCCCACACAGGTTGTTTTTACACAACCTGGCAACCCAGAAGCTGCTCTATTTACCTCTTGCGTTGCGTTCAGGCTCCCTCTGCTGGTCTCTGCAGCAGCTCACTGTTGACAGGACCTCCAGAGGAGTCACGGCCATGAACCGGTTCCACGCGTCGTGGGTGTAAAACTCCACCGTGTGAGCGTTAGCGACGCTCAGAGTCACAGACAGAAACTGCTTCACTTCATCTATCCGTCGTTGTATTTCCGTGAGGCTGCATGAGGAGGATAACATCTTAAAAAGCTCTTTAAAGAGGCCGTGAGGAGTGAAGCATGGAAAAGAAGTCGTCCACTTCTGACGTAATCCTAGGCATAAGCAGTAGAACACAGTGTTCGATGATTTTTACAATATATATATATGATGTGATTTTATATAAAATATACGTTTGCATACATACAAGGGGAGGGAATTAAGGATGTATTAAAATTTGTGGCACTTTAGACAAGTCTGGTGGCTCGTTTTGACTATTAATGTAACTAATAACCCTATTTGGTACATTATAAACAACATATTGAAAAATAATGTGTAAATGATTAATTTAAGCACTTCAGCCCAGTTATTGAGAACCCTGTAGGTGTGTGCAGTTGTCCACCATGGCAATGAATTTAGAAAATGTCCTCGTGTTAAAGGGAATTACCTCAGAAATTAAAAATAAAGTTGGATGCTCTGTAATCGATTATTCATGCCTGCCTTGTACGCGTCATCACTAGTGATGGGAATTTCGGCTCTTTTTAGTGAGCCAGATCATTTGGCTCAGCTCACCAAGAAGAGCCGGCTCTTTCGGCTCCTTTTTTACCACTTCTGCCTTTTTATAATTCAACCAAATTTAGCTTTAGCTGTTTTGACCTATGATTAGTATGTGTGCACATATATCACTTAAATTACTCAATATAATTATACTAAACCTTATAATTTCCAGACTACCGTAATTTTACATGCTGCTTCGTTTCCGACTGTCACTCATCTTGTCTGCTATTTGCGCACCACACTCCTCTCTCTCTTTCTCTCCTCCTCTTCCTCCTGCTCTGTACCTGTAGACCGTCAGTGCGCCGTGCACCCCCGCCCCTCCCTGCTTGATGGTATGATCCTTGTATGTTCATCACCTGATTGGTCGCACGGACGTCATTAACACAATTCAGTCATTCAGACATTCAGTCACAGTCATGGTACGTGTCCACAGGGGCGTTTTTTATCGCGATGGGACGCGTCGCTTCCCAACATTGGACGCTTGGTGGGCTGTCACTAGATACAGGCTCTCCCCACCTGATTGGACAAACGCTTTCCCGCCCTTGACTGCTGCTCCCAGCTTTCAAACCGGAACCAGTATGGAGGCTCGTTTGGAAACTTTCTTCTCTTATTTCACGAAAATAGTTCACCGAAATGTGTTTCTGAAAACATTTGAGGTCTGTCTTTATTTTTGGATTGACAACGTTTATTTTAAAAGATTCTCGGGAGTTTCGAGAGGCGGCGAGTCGCGTCGGACGACTGCGATTTGCATAAAGTAGACTAGCCCTCAACTTTATGCAAATGAGGAGCAGGCGTCGTGACGCTCCGTTTCTCGAATCGCAACGCCACGCTACCAGAATGCATTGCGCAACTGCTTACATAGACAATGAATGGGGAGTGTGGAAAGCACGGAGCCTGTGGACACGTACCATTATCGTTCACTTAAAAGAGCCGGCTCTTTGAATCGACTCGTTCGTGACCGACACATCACTAGTCATCACACCGCGCCTGTTAGGAAATGGCATGCCGCCTGAATCCCACATGTAAACATTTCACTTCTCCTGGCGAAATTTAACTAAAAATGGCACCGACGGATCAAAAAATGAAGAATAAGAAGTTCACCGCGAAAGATGGCAACTGGAAGAAATCACACAATAACTCACAGGGTGTCCAGAAGAAGAGGAAATGGGTCCCTGAACACAAAGTATACGAAGGCAGTGTTAAAGAAGGTAGGTGTTTATAAACATGATGCCAGACTTCACTGAGAAATCTCTCAATTTAAACTAGTATGTCTATGTGACAAACTTTTACTCTAGCTAAAATGTTTTTAAAGCTATTCTACAAAATGTCTGGTTCTTGTAATAAATTCGGCATATAAAAGTCCACCCTCTATTTAAATAAAAATTCAACTTGATATGTCATGGCATGCCTGTCTTTCTGTCTCCAGGTCAAGGGTTTGCTTTTAAGAGGAAGCACAATAGCTACTCTGTTAAAGTAGTAAATAACTTAGATAATTGGTGGGAGTTTGGTTAATTCATCCAGCTGCATTTACTATGGGGCACAGCCTAACCTTACACATCTATATAATTTTCTTTCTTGATAAACATGATGCCAGACTTAACTGAGAAATCTCTCAATTTAAACTAGTATGTCTATGTGACACACTTTTTATCCTAGCGAAAATGTTTTAAAAGCTATTTTACAAAATGTCTGGGTCTTATTATTGTTATTATATACTTATTTATTTATCTCACTTATTGTAAGAGTTGGTATTATTATTGTTATTAATATTATTATCATGACCTCATCATTATCATCATCATCATCTTTATTATTATTCATATTATTAATATATATGTGTATATACTGTATTATATATATATTTTACTCATTTATTTTCTTTTTGTTTTGTTTTTGTTCCCCCTATGCTCTACACATAAAAGGAAGGATGTCTGTATGTGTGTGTGTAGATATGTGTGCATGTGTACATTATATGTGTTTAAGAGTAGATATATGTCATCTAGCCTCATTCAATGCCAAACACACACCCATTATCCACATCACAAACACACACACATTCTTCAACCTGCTTTTATCCCCTTGTGTTGTTTTTGTTTTGTTTTGTTTTTGTACTTTATTTGTCTTTCTCTGTATAATTTATTTTTGTCTTTTTATAAATGTCCCTGCACATGTCTTCAATTGTTTTGTAATCACTTTATAACACAATAAAATAAAATCAAAAAAATTAATTTCATTCTAAAAAAAAAAAAAATGTCTGGGTCTTGTAATAAATTCGGCATATAAAGTCCACCAGTCAACCCTCTATTTAAATACAATTTCAACTTGATATGTCATGGCATGCCTTTCTTTCTGTCTCCAGGTCAAGGGTTTGCTTTTAAGAGGAAGCAAAAAGTCCAACATGAGTACAACAAGCTGCTGCGGAAGGAGAGGAAGAAGAAGAACAATCCTGAGTCCAAAGTGCTGTACAAGGAGGAGTACCCAGAACACCTCAGGCATCTGTACGTGGCCGAGGCACAGAAACTGAAGAACGAGGCCTGGACCAATAGATTGAACAGGAGTATGCTGAGAATGAAAGGGCAGGAGAAGGAAGAGAAGAGAGGTGATGATGATGATGATGATGCTGCTGCTGAAGCTGCTGCTGAAGCTGCTGATCCAGATCAAGAAGTTCCTGGTGGATCTGAGCCGACAGATTCTGGCACTGGGAATCCTGAACCAACAGCAGCCGCAGAGCAAGACAGGTGAGAAGAAACTTGCAGCTCTAAAACATAATTAAAGCCTGAATTTGTGAGATTTTTAACGATTTCATGTGATCTTAGTGGTTGTATAAAAGAAATAGAGAAGTTAAATTACTACCTAAAACTATGATAAAGGTGATGAGGTTCCCATATTACCCTAAGTATTGCCTTTTGAAATTTAGATATGAAATTTAAAGGGGAACTGCACTGATTTTACACGTCAAAGTCTGTTTGCAGGTATCGGGGGAGTACTACTGCATGTGTGGAAAAAGTTGTATAAATCCTTTTTCGTGGCTCCAGAGGGAGCCTGGTAAATCTGATAAGTTGTCTCAAGTGATGTCACTTGAGTCAGAGTTCGTTGGGTCTGAAGACTACAAGTTTCAAAATGAAAAAACAAATCTGGGGTTATCGAGTTAGAAAGCTTAACAGACCTCTGTAGCCCGCTCCTCATCTCTCCTTGAGGCTAACTAACATTACTCGAGGCTACATTAGCTGCTACTAGCATAACACACCCGAATCAAAGAACATATTGCCAAGAAGTGAAAGTCAACTGTTCGTTCCATTGCTACATCAGCGCCCAGCAGCAAAGCTACGCTTCCGCCGTTTTGGGCTGTAAGCGACTACTGGATGCCAATAAAACATCCACCTAAAAAGTGTCGTACAAAAGTAAAATAAAATAATTTCTATTCTTTTGTCATATTCTACTGAAATGGCCAGTGTTGCACAATAAAATATAGTAAATATAATAAGCGTTTTCAGTCCAAAATGGCCTCCGTTGTAAAAAAAAAACACCAGAGTTTCATCTCTTTGCTTCTATACTCTTTGCCCGACTCTCCGACTGAATTGTCGTGTCGAGTTGCATTGTGGGTAATGTAGGCGCCAGGACATGACAAGGAAGAAGAATGCATGGACGAAAAAAATGTAATATCTGGTTCTGCTGCATCGATTTTGATCTTTTTTTCAACTGTCTATCATGAGTCTGAAAATGTCATACGAGGGTAATACTAAATCAGTGGAGTACTCTTTTAAGTGGCTGATGCAACATCTGATTAATTCATTTTTCTCAAATTATTGCTATATATGTATCATTTTGTGTGTTAGATGCTCACTATTGCTTTTTAAGATGGAAAACAATGCCTTTTTATATCATCCACTGAGTTTTTAAGGTGAGATGGAAATCTGTCAGTTTAATCGGTAACATGAACATTGCCTAAATTGGAGTTTCATTATTTGTTTTTTCTACTACTGTTCATTTTCAAGCAGATTGGGAAACACAGAGTAATACTGCCTTTTATAATATTCAGTGTATTCCATTAAATTCCAGTCTTCCAATGAGTAACCGCATGAGGAAAAAAATACTGAAGAAGACGTCCTACCAGAAGACAAAAGAGGAATTCGAGACAGTCACAGAAAAACGGAAAAAGAAGAAAGAGGTGAAGTGATTCTCTTTATTGTTTATTGTTAAATATCACTCGTGAAAATACTGACCAAAATAAGTCCACAGATTTGGGTCTTGCAGTCTTGACTTTCTACTGACAGGTTGTCTTGTTCTTTTTTGTGTAATCCCAGGAGTTCCTGAAGGACCGCCAGCAGAGAGAAGAAGCCATCCAGAAGTACAAACAGAAAAAGCTGGAGACGTTTCAGATGCTGAGCAAAAAGACCAAGAAAGGACAGCCCAACCTGAACCTCCAAATGGACTATTTGCTTCAAAAGATCACCCAAGGAACTGGGAAATGACTCATATGACTCTTGTATTAATGATTACCTGAGGACAATCAGGATTGTGATTTTTCACACAACGAAAATACCGTTAATTTTCAGTATTTTGCAGACTGAAAACAATTCTCTGGCTCATTTTAATCTCAGACCACAAGATGGCATTGTAAGACATGAAGAGATGAAAACATGCTCATGTAATTTTATAACAAATAAATGTTTTAGCTTCCTATAAAGGTCTGTTAATTTGGCAAACACATCCCAGTTGTAGCTAATTACCATGACACAAAATAATCATTCAATAACAGTCAACTAGTTTTGCTTTTAATAACCCTTAAAATTACTTTAAAATCTATCATTTTCTGGTTTAACTTTGCCTAGCAGCCACTTTTAGTAATGACACCGCTGTAAATAACACATTCAAGATACTAGTCTTGAGTCTGCTGTTGCCAGGCGATATATATAAACATGCTGCATACATGTAGCTGGCTTAAACAGAGTTCACCCTCTGCAACCCTCTCTCTCTCTCGAAGTGTTGGAGCAGCGCGTGGACGCAGGTTGAAAAAAGCCCTCCGGCCGCTTCCTCATGACATCACATGGTTGCAGAATGACTTCTCTAGCATTCATCTGTGAGGCAAGACTTCCTTAACACAGAGCGTGCTCACTGCTCTGTTGACACTGAGAGCGGAAAAAAAGGGGGCTTCAGTTTCTTGTGCTCATCATTTGAAAAAAAAAAAAAAAAAAGGTAAGACCTTTCCTTTTTGTTTCTGGTTTATTATTTAAAGACGCATTTGCAGTTCACTGCAGTATATTAAAGCTGGTTAAAGTAGGAAGGTTGGGAGCAGAAAGTTCAGTGTTTGTTGTAAAGAAAGGCCCAAAGCTTTTCATATCCTTAATGCTTCATATTTAGAAACAGTGTTTGATAGTAATATTATATTATAGAGCGTAACATAGTTGAGGCCTGTGCATGAAGGGAATGTATTTGAGTTCCAAAAGTCCTTTCAGGACACTAAGCAGTGTCTAATTTACAGTTTTTTAACATTATGTTTTGTTTGCTGCAAAACTGCAACCCAATGTCCTAGCCTACTAACAAATAAAACTCTTTTTTTTTAGGTTAGTTGACATATCTTGACTTCAAAATCTTGTATCTGTCTCTCCTATTTCTAGCTCTTGGCAGCGCAAAAGAGATGGTACTTCAAAACCTTGTCTGAGTGAGTCATGAAGTTGTGGTGACAAAACAAGAAACACTTCTGTTGGGGGGGGGGGGGGAGATGCATCGCAGCTCTGAATTCAGCTGCCTCTTGGTAACGGCTCCCCACAGTCTTGCAGGCATTATGCTGTCATGTGTTCTGTATGGCGGGGTATTAAGATAATCCTCCACACTGTGTTTACATACCTTGTTCACTGGCTTATTAGAAAAGGGAAGTACTGTATAGTTGTAACAAGTGTGGCACTGTTGCATTAATGTTCTTGTGTAACAGACTAGTTTTCTCAAAATGTCACTTTTAGTAAGCTGCTGTGTTTGTGCTATTCCTCTCTCTGTCTCACAGGAACCTCGAGTATCTTCATAAACCACAAAACTTATCAGTGATCTGATGCTACTTCCCGTCTCTGTCGTCATGGCGACTGTAAGAGCCCCAGAGCACTGGATACAGGGCCAGTGAGGAGGCCCTGATGTCTGATTCCACTCCTGACTGCGACTGAAATACTACTCACACACCGTGCTGCTCCTTTAAAAAAAAAAAAGAGTCCCAGAAATGGAGGAGGACGGCAGGGTGAACGGCTTCGGACTGACCCCAGGGAGGAGGCGCTCAGACTGGGGTCGAATCGCCCTGCTGGACAAGACCAAGGAGTTCTTCCAGACCTGCGATGTGGAGGGCAAAGGCTTCATCACCCGCACCGATATGAGGGTTAGAGAAGCTGTGTGTGTGTGTGTGTGTGTTGTTAAAGTGTGTGTGTTAGGTTGAAGTTGGATGGAGTGACTCAAGTTAAGTCTGAATACTATTGGAGATACTGATGGCATGATTTTAGAGCTCCAGTTTAGGATTATTGTCTTAAAGATGCTGAATACAATCAATTAATCAATGAATTGTTTGGTCTTTTCAAAGGAACAGTGTGTAACATTTAGGGGGATCTATTGGCAGGAATGGAATATAACATTAATAAGTGTGTTTTCTTTAGTGTTTAATCACCTGGAAGTAAGACTTGTAGTGTTTTTGTCCGCCATGTTTCTAATTTGGACAAACCAAATACTGGCTTTAGATAGTGCCATTCACAATTTTCACGTTTTTGCGTCAGCTTCAGTTGGTTGCAATGTGCAACCTCACCACTAGATGCCGGTAAATCCTACACACTGCACCTTTAAAGGGTAGGAAATTGAAATTATGCACATTTTAGAGGCTGAACTCAGCAAATTTGGGGGCATTTTTTTCTGATAAATTATCAAAATTTTTGCCATTGAATTCTCTGCCGACTAATTAATTATTGGACTAATTCTTTAATCTCAACATGATTTTATATATTTCCTTTTAAGCACAAATATCTTCTTTAGAAAGGTTTTTTTCTTGTCACACTCTTCTTTATTCTTTAAAGTCTCTTGTTCTTTATTTTAAAATGTATTGCTGCTCTGCGAATGCATTAAGCCTCCACTAAGAGGAACAATAGGTCGAGGTGCCACGTGTTTCCCTGTGGTATAATTTAATGACAGTGAATGGCAAGCGGGCAACACTTTAGTGTCATGGTGGTTGTTTTTGCTTGATTCTGAGAATTTTTTTTTTCATGTTATATCACCGTTGTTAAAGGAGCCCTTCACCCACTCAGCGCTCTCAAAGTGGCAGAGTAGCACCATTGATGGAAATGTTTATGAGTATAGGTTCACCTCACTCTCACACACACACACACACACACACACGCATAATTTTACTGGCAGGAACAATACACACAAGCCTCTTCAAAGCGCTAACAATGTCCAAGCTGTGTTGTCAGTTAATTAGGACAGGGCCCTTGTGAGCATCATGCCTTTTGTTGCTGTTGTTTGTGCTCAGGGTTTCCAAGAAAAGCTCTGTTCAGCTACACATAAAACAGCCACTTTGTGCCAGTGTTTATTCTGCGCTCTGTGTGCTTCAGTTATATTAATACAGAGCCAGATATGGCACATTTAAAGCTCTGAATTTGTTGGTGACATTTATTAATTTACTAGTTCTAGTGTCATAAATTTCATCATGTTTTGTATTGCTGATAATTCCTGTTCAGCTCAGAACGACAGCATTTTAAATGTCCTGTGTGTTTATGTTTTCCTGGCAGAGGCTCCACAGACAGCTGCCTCTGTCTGCAGAGGAGCTGGAGGATGTGTTTGACTCTCTGGATAAAGACTGTGCTGGTTACCTCACGCTGGAGGTATTCTCCTCTGGATTCAGTAGGTGTCCTCCCATCAGAGACCTTTATACAGCTTACTTTCTTCTAAAAATGTAAAGAGGACCTATTATGCTTTTTCCTTTTCCTTTAGCGTGGTATATAGTTTCTTTGTGCATGTGAAAGGTCTGCAAAGTTACAAAGCCTAAAGTTCAGGCCAAAGAGAGTTACTCTCCCCACCAGAAACACTGCTCCTGAACTGCCTGAAACGCCTTGCTTGAAGTCCCGCCTTTTCTTCCGTAACGTGGTGATGTCACCAAGTAACACATTTACATAATTACCTGCCTAGCAGCCAGTTTGGCACGCCCTAAAACAAAACTAGTTAGAGCGGAGCTGGAGCGGAGTCCGAAGAGTTTGATTCGGTTGACCAATCACAACAGAGTGGGCTTTTCAGGAAGGCAGGAGCTCAAACAGAGCGTTTGAGACAGAAGCGAAAAAGAGGTGCTGCAGCACAGCCGGTATGAGAAAAGTAAAGCATTTTTTGAACATTAAAGCGTGTAAACATGTCCCAGTAGAAACCCAAAACACAAGTATGCACCTGAAAATAAGCAAAATAGGTCCTCTTTAAATGATAATCAAATATGGCGTCAAGTAGAAAGTAATTCAGATAGTCGCTTTCATGGAAAAACCACCCATTAATACGTGCTGCCACCCGGTGTGGGTGTAATCAGGTCAGTTCCTGCATGGCCGGAGGATCTCTGTGGCCGATGACCAAAATCAGTCCCCCGGCCCCGTCTTTAGGGCCAAGGAAGCTCTTTATCAGAGCCAATGGGAAGCCAAGCTGTCAGGAGTTGAAGACGAGGAGGAGGGGCACTTCTGTATGCTGCTGGAAAGCCTGGGAGCCAGTAATGTGTTTGAGGAGTGAGTGTAATCACTGCAAATCCAAATATGTGTATATATATATATTTTGCACATGAAAATATGCTGTGTGACTACTATAATCCATACATTACGTGACATGGAAAAACCCTCTCTGTGTCTTCTCCAGTCCAGGCGAGGTGCGCAGTCTGTGGGCCCAGCTCAGGCGAGATGAGCCTCACCTCCTGTCCAATTTCGAGGAGTTCCTGGCCAGGGTCACCCACCAGATCAAAGACGCCCACCAGGAGAAGAAGGAGATGGAGAGCGCCCTCGAGAGGTAGAAAGACAGGACCAGACCATTCATTATTCCCAGGGCATCAAATACATTGTGTCCTGCTTAAAATTTGAAAAAAATCAGATACTCACTTAAATATTCACGTGGGAAATTCCTGAGAGCATGGGGCCACTTTTTTAAATACATTCCAGACCCTGTAAATACTTGATCATGAAGTGCAGCTTGACTACATCATACACTAGTCACTCATTCATTGTAAGTCCTTGGTGTGACAGTTAGCTTTCAGTATGGCTCGCTGGCAGTGGGGAGGGATTTATTGTAGATATACACAGATTATATACATCTATATATTATCTTGACTTATTTATACTGTATGTTGGCATTGGTGCCAGCTGCTATTAATGTATACTCATACCTGTCATTCCTGTTTGATTACCAAACAGCGCTGCACTTTTGCTACAGTATATCCTGCAAAACGTCAATAAAAAGATAATTTAATGTGACTCCAAGGGGCGTGACAAAGCGGCGGTATGTGACGAGTTGGGATGAGAGCGTGTTGACAGGACACACATGCACTCATGACTAAAAAAAAAGAGAATATTCCCTTCAACTGTGGTGTTTTTACTCTTTTTCTTGCGAAGTGTGAAAGATGGAATGAAAAAATCCGAGGACAAGAGAAAGGAAGGGAATGAATAGAGAAGGGAAACATTAACATATGGTATGCAGGAAGGAGAATCAAATGGAAACGCAGTGTTTATTTACTGCTGCAACAGTAAGTATGGATCCTGGGTTAAAAAAGGGCACATTTCTCAATTGGTTCCCACACTTAAAAGTGTTTAAGTACTGTACTTTATGTACAACGTAAAGCAAATGTTCTCTGTTAGTCACCTAAAGAATCTGTGACATAACGGTGTGTGTGTGTGTTTATATTACTACCACATGCTGGACCCGCCGCCTGAGAGTGTTTGCATGGATTTACCTGTAATTCTCTATAGAACAACCCCTTTATCCGTGTCAAATGACCACTAATCTGGAGGCACGCTCTGAAGTCCGACCATTTCTGTTGTGGAAATCCAGTCATACTATGCCTGTGAAGACATGAAAAGCAATAAGAAGTTTTAATTGGTCAATATATTTCATGGATTCCCTATCAGCATATTTGAAGGTAACGTCAAATTGCAGGTGTGGGTACAGAAAATATCAGTGTGATTTAAGCTGTTTGTAAAACCATGCATATGGTAGTTTTCCCATGGCACTGCATGGTACTGCGTAGCAGCTTTACTAATTGGCTGTTTGGGTCTTAACAATTGTCAGAGGGAATGTAAATACCACTCAGTATTCTTTTGAAAATTAAGCTGTGTGTCTGCAGGTATGTGTGCGCTCAAGTGTTTTCATGCAGTTACAGATACAGCCTTAATGCTCGACCTAGACAACAATGCTGCTCTGTTCCTAGATATTATATTGTGTCTTAATAACTGTAAAGTCTCCGCTGTCCCTCTGCGCAGGAAGGCTGCGACGCATGACAGTGAGATCCGTTATTTATACGAAGAGATGGAGGCGCAGATCAAAAACGAGAAAGACAGGCTGATACTAAAGGTACAAAATAACAATTTAACAGCACAAAATGTCATTTTTGGCAAGATGTTTAAAGTCCTCTTCTGCTTGAAAATGTGTTTTGTTTATTTTTTCTTCACTTGGATGTTTGGCCTTCACTGTGCAGAATTTGTATATGTCTAGAGGGGATCTTAATCATGTCCCTATTTGACCTTTAACCTTTTCTTCTTCTGGCCATGCAGGACTCTGAGCGTCTTCAGGTGCGCAGCCATGACCTGGAGCACCAGCTGTCTTCTAAGGAGAAAGAGCTGGACCATCTTTTCCAGAAGCAGAAAAGGGTGAGTGCATAATATTTCCCAACACGTCTCATGACTCAAGTTAAATTACAACAACATCCCTTCGTGTCAGATATTAAACATTCTTTTGAAATTAATGCCACTATATTTAAAGGGATAGTTTGGGTGTTTTGAAGTGGGGTTGTATGAGGTACTTATCCATAGTCAGTGTATTACCTACAGTAGATGACCGTCGGCACGCCCCCACTTTGGAGAAGCAGACAGGAGTTACCGCACGGAAGCAAAGCAATGTACTGCTGTGGACGGGGCCGGCGGCAAAACATATTTTAGACACCTAAAAGAAAGGCCCACCTCTAAAAATCAATATCAGTTTAAATGTATACTATATTTTGAATATTTTCGCCAGTTTACCTTGCTCTCAGACAGCTATACAGTCTATGTTTCCAACGGGGAACTGAGACCGTTATCTATGCTCTCACCGAAGCAACCAGACTCCATTGAAAAAAAACAGTAACTTTACCTCGCTGGTCTACCGCTGCCTCAGTCGGTTAGTTTGTTTGTGTTATTGTGTGACTTAGTTAGTTCAGATTCACTAAAGTCACACAATAATACAAACAGACTAACTGATCAAGGCAGCGGCAGACCAGCAACCCCCCGTGTTCTGCAAGGTAAAATTACAGTTTTTTTTCAATGAAGTCTGGTGGCTTTGGTGAGAGCATAGATAACGGCTTCAGTTCCCTGTCGGAAACACACTGTATAGCTGTCTGACAGCAGGGTAAACAAGTGGAAAATATGCTAAATATAGCTTACACTTAAACTGATATTGATTTTTTTAGGTGGGCCTTTCTTTTAAGTGACTAAAATACGTTTTGCTGCCATAGCGGTACATTACTTTGCTTCCGTGCGGTAACCGTCATCTTCTGTAGGTAATACACTGACTATGGATAAGTGTCTCATACGACCCCACTTCAAAACACCCAAACTATCCCTTTAAGAAATGGCTTGATGGAACTCCTGCACGACAAAAGACTCGATAAAATAACACAAGATTAATACTATTCTTGCACTTCAATGTCAATTTAAACTGCTAAAACATTTGACAAAGGCATAATACACTAAAATGTTAGCCATTCAGGATGTGTGTTATTATGGTAAAGTGTGTAGATGGTATTAATCCTTCCCTCTCAATAACAAGTGCTGTAGGGAGGAGTTTAACAGCAGCCGTACAGTTCCCTTTTCTACTGTAGAAGCACACTCAGCCAGCATTAGAGCATTTCAGTCCTGTGAATATTCCCCTCTCCCTCCCCCCTCCAGTTAGAGTCCCAGTGCCACGAGCTGAACAGCGAGAAGCAGGAGAGCCACGTGGAGAACGCCAAGCTGAAGATGACCAACGACGAGCTGTCCCGAGCGCTGGAGAGCACCAGCCAGGACCTGGGGCTGGCCCAGGAGCAGCTGGCCATGCTGCAGGAGCAGGCCGCCCGTCTGCAACAGGAGAAAGAGATGTGGGTATAACACGCCTATTATATACATGTTTGAGTGTTGATTGTATTAACAATCATTTATAAGAGTCATTCTCTGTGTGTTGTTTCAGGGAAATGTACAGAGTAACTGAGGGACTGCAGAGAGAGAAGCAGAGTCTCATGAAGCAGCTTGACCTCCTCAGGTATGACGTCTCATGAGATCACTTCAAATCTGGGTTGTAGTTTAATCCTTTTGGATTCTGGTTAAGTCCTAATTGGCAAAACCTCACAAATTCTGGTTGCTAAGTAAGTTAAAGGATTTGGGAAAAAAAGATCTCATTAATTTCTCTTTTCAATCTTCCCAGAGAGATGAACAAACATTTAAAGGATGAGCGAGACATATGCTGCGGCGTAGTGAGTATTCATTCATCTATTTGAGTTGCTGCATCTATCATGCCATCACCTGATTGATAAAATACCTTTTGTAACACAAACATACACCCCCCTTTTGTTTAAATAAGCCTCGGACCTCACTCAGGAAGAAGCAGAAGCAGAGGTCGGGCCTCGCCAATATATTCGACGACACCAGCCAGCCGGCAAAAAGGTGATTCATTTATCTTCCAAATACTCTTTAAACGCAAAGTGTTTCCTGAGGATTTCTGCCTCAGTTTGATGTGAAAATCATGTATGAAAGGAGGAAAAACAGAGGATATCTGATTCTATAATCAACTGAATTAAGTTTTTTTGTTTAAAATTAGAAACATTTGAGTCCAGATTTCCATCTGAATTGACCCAGTATATCCTCTGTTTCTCCTGTTTTTTTAAAGAGCCCCACTGCTGGTGGACGGGTCCTACCAGTCTCTGGAGGCTTTGCCTATAGAGCACCTTCATATCGTGTTTGTTGCTTCCTCCTCCTGTAGTGAGGATGACACCACCACTGCCACCATGCCCTCCTCCTCCTCCTCCAACCCCACCACCACCACCACCACCACCACCGTTAGTGCCCCTGCATGTCAACAACGCCCCGCAGCAAAGAAAAACTCTGGCTTAGCCAACGGTTACGTCAACCCCGCTGCATCCAAAGTGCACGACGTGAAGGCAAAAGCCAAAAGGTCACCTGGCAAGATTGCCGCCGCTAAGAGGGTGACGGGGAGAGACAGAGAGAGAGCGAAAAAAGTGGACATTAAGAAGAAGACCGGGGGGGTGGAGGAGGACGGCTTGGACGCCCCTCTGGACGGGTGGCCCCTCCGCAGAGTCATCTCCATCGAAGAGGACCACCTGCCCCATCTGCTCCACGGAGGGCCTCAGCCTTTACTGCACCAGCTCAGCGAGGAGGACGACGAGGGGGACAATGAGGAGGAAGAGGAAGCGCAGAGTGACTTTGAAACAGGTGTTGTCATGGCAGCAGACCTCTCCGCCACCCCATCATCTAGTCACGTCTCTGTGTTGGCGGAAGCTCCTCCGGGAAGGAAATCCCGCTATAAAAAGACGCCCTTGTCTCCAAGAGGACAGCCTGTCGGGAAGGAGACCCAGCAGGTATGCCCACAGCTCCAAATACTGTATGTTATTACCTGAACCAGATGAAAATGAAAGATGCTATTGATAACATTGATAACATTCGGCCACTAGATGTCGCATTCTCCCTCCCCCGTTCATTGCATTTACTTCACAACAAGTCGTTGCCAGGCACTTACCATCAATCTCAGCCATTTATCTGGGTTTTTTTGGCCACGTGATACCAACGTTTTTTTCAGGAAAAGCCATACTTTTATTCAGCACCTTTCTAAAGGCTCTGTGGATGTATTATTATTTTTTTTTTAAACATTCATCTAAATAAAAATGTTATCAACAAGACCTTTAATTTCTTTTTCTGTCTCTGTGTTTGTCCGTGTGTTCAGAAGACAAAAGAAGGAGCCCTGTTTGCCCCGGACCGTCTGTTTAAAGTGGTCCTGGTTGGAAACTCCAGTGTAGGCAAGACCTCCCTGCTCCGCTCCTTCTGCGAGGGCCGTTTCCACCCCTCCACAACTGCTACTGTGGGTGAGAAGTGAAACGTTGTACCGATATTGTGTTGTATGTGTGTGTTTGTGGATGCTTTAACACAGAAGATCGGAGGGTGACTTAGCATCACATGAAAGGGCTTGTGAAGTCACACTGCCTGTCTAAGAGCCCTGGCACACATTGTACTGCAGATTATGTCACTTATGATGAATTTTTCTCCTTGCTTTCATCTTTCCCCAATCCTCACTCGAGCCTTGTTATCTCCACTTTGTCCCCCCCCCCCTTCTCCTCTGGAATGAGGCACAGTTAGTATCACATCTCTCCAGACCCCCTAGTGGCCGCTTTTGTCTTTGTTGCTTTGTCAAAAAAACAATGAATATAATCAACTTTAAAATAAATATGAGAATTATTACTATCTCTTCTACTGAGAAATTAATAATTATCCTGGTTATATTATATTGATCTTTGTTGTGTGTTGATCAGGTATTGACTTCAGTGTGAAGACATTAACCCTGGACAATATGCAGATAGCCATGCAGCTTTGGGACACGGCAGGTCAAGAGAGGTGAGTTTCTATTTATTTTTTAGACACAAAACAAGTGAAGCCATTGGATATTTTTACTTAAAACATAAGTTGGATGTGCTAGTTTACTGGGAAAATAAAGATAAACTCAATATATCATTAATAGGTGTAGTATTGAAATCATTAGCGTTTAATGCATGAATAATATAATATTGTGTTTTTTATTAAAGTTTTATTTATTTTTTTATTATATTATATATAGTATTTATTATTGCAGTAAGTATTTTTGTAATCCCAGGTTAAACTTAAGTATACTCTAATTTACTTGCAGTTTACTTAAATATCAATAAGTACATTTGAAGCACATTATTTTGGTGCTAAATTTAAGTGCTTGAAAAATATATTGTTGTTTCAAATGTTTTTATTTTCAAAGATAAAACATGGTATTACCATGCTTCTTTTCTATATAAACTAACATAATGTCAAAAGACACAGGAAGAACACTCTTAAAAATAAATAAATAAATAGCAACAAAAAATAAAAAATAATAAAGAGATAACCAAATTTAAACAATAAATAAATAACACAATTAAAACAATAAATAAATAATAACTAAAAAATAAAGAAAAACAATAATTATAATAATCAATTAATGAGTTAATTCAAAACAGTAATAATGATAATACTATTACTTGTTTGTGCTTGAAAAATATATTAAAAGTGTGCGTCACTGTACTACTTTAAAAAGTATTATTCCTCTAGTAGTACTTTAGCGTACTAAATTTTAAATAAGTACACTAATAAGCAATACTACTTCAGTTCAGACAACTTTATTCAAGTGTACGTTAGTGTATTTTTCCTACAGTAAGTACACAACAAAACAACACATACTAGTGTAGAATTTGTATATTATTTAAAAGTATGATTTGTTAAAATTGATGTGTGTGCCGTTGGCTCATGCAGTGTGTGTATGATTTGTTAAAATATATACACAATTAATGTGGATTTCTGTGTACTATTATGAAGTATGCTGAATGGATTGACTGAAGGAAGTCACTTTTGTTACACTCTTGAAAATATCTTTGCAAGACAATATTTCAGTAGTAGTTGGTGCAGTGGGTGCAGTTCAGATATATAATACTTGTAGTTGTGTACAGTAGCTCAATGTGGTGACAGTCAAATTCTGTCACTGACGCAGGTACCGCAGCATAACCAAGCAGTTCTTTCGCAAGGCGGACGGCGTGGTGGTGATGTACGACGTCACGGTGGAGGAGAGCTTCAGGGCCGTGCAACCCTGGCTCACCAACGTCCAGGTCTGACCTTTGACCCGAGGAAGCAAACACTGATTTTATTTCACTTGATGCTTTTCAGTATTTACAGCTTTATATCATTTGTAGTCTTCCCAAAATGTTGCGCTATTACTTTTGAGTCTTTAAAGTTATTTTTTGTGTTATAGATTCTCAAAATGTCTCCTGTGAAAAGGGCTATACTAAATTATTGGACTGCTCTTTTTTCAGGAAGCAGCAGGAGAAGGGATTCCCATCCTCCTTTTGGGCAACAAAATGGACATGGATGGAGACAGGGAGGTGTCATTCAAAGAGGCTGAGCGACTGGCTTATGTGAGTTTCATTCAAAGCTTGAGTGAATCATTTTGTTTTATGTGCTCATTCAAAATCATAATTCTGTTTTGATCCCTGCGCAGGAAAACAAGGTTATGTTCTTTGAGGTCAGTGCCTACACTGCCAAGAATGTGACAGAGTCCCTCACACACCTGGCGAGGTAAGATCAATGCTGTCAAGGAACAAATCATACAGACACACTGCACAACCAGCCGTCATATGCATGATAAAATGACTGATGGCCTTTTGTACTTGCAAACCTTTTGTCAGGAAATTGATGTGTGTGCCGTTGGCTCATGCAGTGTGTGTCTCTGTCTTCACTCAGAGTGCTAATGGAGCAGGAGGACAGGGTGAGAGACACCACAGTCATTCTGAGTGCTCAGCCCATAAAGAAGAAAGCCTGCTGCAAGTGAAGTGTAAACTCAATTTACTGAGTTCTACATCACTTTTTGCAGCGTTATAAGACGTGTGTCTTTTAACAAGCTGCCTTCATTTTGGCTCAGAAATGCACGACACGTTGGAAGTGGACACGAAGGACTGTGTAGCCCGTACGAAAAATGAAACCTACTGTCAAGTTTAAATGATGAGGCTCAGAGGAAGAGCTTGTTTAAAGTAAAGCATAAGGTGCTGCACCGTTTCCTGTATATAATGCTGTGTTGCCAAATCACAGTAGTGCTGTCTATAAGATTTAAAATAGAAACTGTATTATAATGACTTTTAATAACAACCTTCACCCGAGAGAGAAATAATGAATATAGTGTAGCTTTTTCATAAATGAATGCTAGCTTACAAGTCTTAAAGGGATAGTCTGGGTGTTTTGAAGTGGTGTTGTATGAGGTACTTATCCATAGTCAGTGTATTACCTACAGTAGATGACGGTCGGCACGCCACCAGCTTGGAGAAGCAGACTGGAGTTAACGCACGGAAGCAAAGCAGTGTACTGCTGTGGACGGGGCCGGCAGCAAAACGTATTTTAGACACCTAAAAGAAAGTTTAAGTGTACGCTATATTTAGAATATTTTCACGGCTTTACCTTGCCGTCAGACAGCTATACAGTCTGTGTTTCCGACGGGGAACTGAAGCGATTATGGATGCTCTCTCGTCAAAGCAACCAGACTCCATTGGAAAAAAAACTGTAATTTTACCTCCCGGAACACGGGAGATGCTGGTCTACCGCTGCCTTGATGAGTTTGTTTGTTTGTGTCATTGTGTGACTTTGGTGAGTTCAGATTCACCAAAGTCCCACTATAGCATAAACAAACTAACCGATCGAGGCAGCTGTAGACCTAGAAGGGTGAAAAGAGGAGAGGACACGCGTCATCAATGCGTCATATCTTTGGGATACAACACATGCGCAGTAAAAACTGGTCTGCTCTTGCCGAAATTGAGCCAATCGCAACGCACGACCGCAGCTCCGGTTACACTGCGCATGTGTTATACCCCATACCCCATGACCCGTGTCATAGCGTCTTTCAATAGGCCTTGCGGTAGACCAGCAAACTCCGTGTTCTGCGAAGTAAAATTACATGTTATTTCAATGGAGTCTGGTGGCTTTGCTTCCGTGCGGTAACTCCTATCTGCTTGGCCAAACTGGTGGCGTGCCGACCGTCATCTACTGTAGGTAATACACTGACTATGGATAAGTACCTCATACAACCCCACTTCAAAACACTCGCACTATCCCTTTAATTTCTCTGTATTTGTCTGATGTAGTATATGTTAATTTAGTCATATTTTATGTTGAAGGTAAAACTGAACTAAATTATTTGGAATTCATTAAAATAGCTGAAAATCATGAGAGGAAAAATCTGATTCTTTGACATTTTATTCATCATCGTGTTCATCTTTTCTTTTTTTTCATATTCCGATCAAAACAAAGTGGTACATGACATATTGCATCTGTTTTTGTTACTGTTCTGAGGCATTGTTCTGTTTTTATTCTGGCACCAAAGTACATTTTGCTCTGAATTATCCTCAATTAAAGAAATAAAGAAATTACATTTCACACCTTTCTGAAATCAATGAAGCAAAAAACAAAAAAATCACTTGCAAATAATAAATCAAATCAAACACATTTTATTACTGCATCCTCTATATAATTACGTAACAAATGACTAAAGGAAAAACAGATGATGACGGCGCTTTAACCCTCTCGACATCACGCAGATCAATGCTTTTCAATTAGCTGCACTAGCAATATAAATTTATACTCAGAATTCATACAATTTCCAGAAACTAATGAGAGAGAGAAAAAAAAAAATCAAGTTCATTTAGGATGTTACATTCAACGATGTGCCCGAGTCGATCAAGTTGGTACAGGTGATGGCACTATTGCTGATAGATACTTGCCTATTCTGATGACATCACTTAGGTGCTGGCATGATGGCATCCAATCAGATGGTCGCCCTCGTTGGCCAACTGGAATGCTTGTTGGGAGAGCCGGTGCCGTCCTCCCTCTCCGAGTGTGTCGAGAGGGGCTGAGGGTAGTCGGTTGGCTGGTTGTTGTTGTTCCTAACGCATTTTATAGTCGTGGGAAATGGCGGCCTCGCATAGTTGTCCTTTAAAGTCTAGCTCCAGGGTGAACTCCAGGTCACGCTGCAAATGATAAAACAATTTTAAATAAATTAAAGAGGACCTATTATGCTTATTTTCAGGTGCATACTTGTATTTTGGGTTTTTGGCTACTAGAACATGTTTACGTGCTTTAATGTTAAAAAAACGCTTTACTTTTCTCACACCGGCTGTGCTGCAGCACCTCTTTTCACCCTCTGTCTGAAACGTTCTGTTTGAGCTCCTGGCCCCGCCCTCCTGAAAAGCCCAGTCTGCTCTGATTGGTCAGCTGGCACTCTATTGTGATTGGTCAACCAAACCAAACTCCTCAGACTCTGCTCCAGCTCCGCTCAAAATAGCTTTGTATGAGGGCGTGCCAAACTAGCTGCTAGGCAGGTATTATGCAAATGTCTTACTTGGTGACATCACCACGTTAAGGAAGGAAAGGCGGGACTTCAAGCAAGGCGTTTCAGGCAGTTCAGGAGCAGTGTTTCCTTTGACTTTGGGCTTTGTAACTTTGCAGACCTTTTACATGCACAAAATAAACTATATAACACTAAAGGAAAGAGAAAAACACAAAAGAATAATAGGTCCCCTTTAATTTATAAATTAATGCTCTTTTAGTACTGCTATTGCTTATGCAGCTTCAATACTACTGTGGTAGTTGCATAAGCAATAGCAGTACTAAAAGAGCTTTTGAAAGGGAACCTATAAATAATCTACAAAATAATCCTTTTTTTTTCCAACTTCGCAAATCTTCACACAAAATAAAAAATGAAGGGGTGGAGTTTAACATTTAACTCATGTACTGCTCTTAAGCATAAAATTTAGGTACCTGTACTTCAGTATTTCCACTTCATACTACTACTGAACTTATTTTCAGAGGCAAATATTGTACTTTTTACTCCACTACATTTTCACTACGTTAAAAAATGATGAAGATGTTCCATATAGAATGAATTCTCTGCCAGAAATCTAAATATATTGCACATTTTGTGCCTATTTATTATGAGTCTTACCACGTTCTTCTCATTGGGCCTGACAGCGACACTGCCAAATATCTCCTCTCCCTTCTTGACAGTTAAGTAATCCTCTAAGTAAAACACTGTCTGCTTCCAGTGTGTGCTGGCAGCATCTGGGGCTGAGGTAGAGGACAGGAGGAGCAAGAGGGAAACAGGAAAAGGAACATGACATAGAGAGAAAAGGAGTAAAGCAGAAAGAGAAGTTAAGAAGAGCATGAGATATGATACAATTTTACAAAACGTACTGGTTCCAATGGGCACTCAGCTCCTGTTGGCATGTTAACATGGAAGAATTTTAATAGCAAAGTAGCTGAAACCGTCTCACCCGGTGGGAGAAATACTGAGGCTGATAGGAGAGAACTCCTTCAGTGATGCTCAGCCTCAGGCCCAACAGACTCAGCCAAACATAGAACCACCTCCTCTACACGATATTATGTAAGCGCTGGATGTATTAACATAAGCTTACATAACAGCTTAGCAACTCTCTCTATATTAGGCGTCCTCTGCGCCACGTTACCAGAAGCGCTCGGTGATTCCACCACTGGGGTCAGCTCATGTAACACCAGCAGAGTGCAGCCAAGTGCTAAGATGATTGATTTACAGCTTAAAAAATGATTGTGCTCAAATATTTTAAGAGACATTTGGATTATTGGCTGAATATTTCACTGTAGGCTAGACCAGAGAGTGGGAACTGAATCTACTGGCTACACTCTCCACGTACTTTTCATGTTTTCTGTGGACATCAAAGCTTAAACGGTTGGTTAACTTAAATGATAAAGAACATAATTTTTGCATTTACCTCTAGTGGTATCTAGTCATGAAGATATTTTGCTTTTATTTGCTCAAGTTTTGGGAAACCTCGCTGAACCATTTTCAACAGTTTTCCGAGAACCATTTCTTTGGTAGAAAGTAGTTCCAATAAAAAAATTGCTCACAACAGGGATGGATGTTTGTGGAAAGAAAATGCTGCCTCTCACCTTTACTTCTTTAAATGTCATTCACCCTTGTCCTTTTGTTGTATGCTTTATAGGGCTGTCAATCGATTAATATATTTAATAGCGATTAATCGCATGATTGTCCATAGTTAATCGGGATTAATCGCAACTTAATTACACACTTTTTATCTCTTCAAAATGTACCTTAAAGGGAGATTTGTCAAGTATTTAATACTCTTATCAACATGGGAGTGGGCAAATATGCTCGCTTTATGCAAATGTATGTATATATTTATTATTGGAAATCAATTAACAACACAAAACAATGACAAATATTGTCCAGAAACCCTCAAAGGTACTGCATTTAGCATAAAAACATATGCTCAAACTTTGAATTGGATCTCTGGAGGACAGGGGTGATGTGATCACGGGAGCAGAATGGGTGAGCAGACGAGCAGCAGAGTTCTGGATGTACTGGAGTTTATTTAGGACTTTGGATGATGAAGGCATGGATCAGAGTTTCGGCAGCAGAGAACGAGAGTGATGGGCGGAGATGAGCTATATTTGTAAGGTGGAAAAAGGGCAGCCCTGGTGACTGATGTGACGTGGTGTTCGGACGAGAGGTTGCTGTCGAAAATTAATTTGAGGTTGCAGATGTGTGGGGAGGGAGACAGAGTGGAGTTATCCACGGTGAGGCAGAAGTTGTGAGTGGTTTTGGTGAGGGATTTGGGGGCTGATGATGAATGTGTTTATGTGTAAACAGACACTATACTCACCAGTGGAGAAGCCAGTCTTCTTGTGACACTTGGTGAACTCGATGGTGAAATAGGTGACCAGTGCGTGGACGTAATCGTTGCGCTGGATCTGCAGGCAGAAGGCTGAAGTGAAGGTCAGGTCCTCTGGCTTCACAGTGTAGATGTCCACTTCCTGCAAAAAATATTTAATTTTCTTCACAATAATCTCTTTAATCCTGTTGCAAATAGACACACGGTTTTATAAAACACTTTTGCAGAGAAGAGAAATCCTGTATCTGTTAAACATGGCTCTCTGTCAGTAGTAGAGAAAGACAGATTTTACACCCTATGCAGTTTCCATGCAACAATATATCTATTTTTTTGTCAGCAGTTCAGACTGTTTACTTGTGCTCATGTTGTGAATCACGAGAATCCACATTTTGATTTCCAAGTTGACGATAAATCTTAAAGGTCCCATGAATTTGCTTTCAGATTGTAATTTTTCCATAAGGTAAAAGACTGCTTTCAAGAGATCTCTGTTCTTTCCAATTCAGTCACACCACATGTACAAGCACAAGTTGTCACCCACTCGCCGTCTCTCACACACACACATGCAGTACATGTGTGTGTCAATCCTCGCTTGATTATTC
Organism: Adelosebastes latens; assembly: GCA_916700685.1. Lineage (NCBI taxonomy): Eukaryota > Metazoa > Chordata > Actinopteri > Perciformes > Sebastidae > Adelosebastes > Adelosebastes latens. Next base: position 175,081 of record CAKAKR010064224.1, read on the forward strand.
ACTGTAATTATCGTGCATGTGTGAGCGTTTGCGTGTGAAAGCCCACAGGTTGAATCACGGCTGGCGAACGCAGCCCTGCTCACAGTACACATGCTGTGTGGGTGTCCTCCCTCAAGTCTACAAGGGAGGGAGGCTATGTGTGTGTGTGTGTGTGTGTGTGTGTGTTCGGTCGTGTCCGTATCAAGCACTGCCTCATGAATACGGCCACAAATTCACATTTTTGTTACCTGGCAGGCATCACTGTGGCTCCAAAAATAGGATAGGAGTGCATGTAGATGATGTCGTATTTAAGGATTTTTACACTGTTCATCTCGCCCCGGCCTATTGGGCTACGGATCGCTCGGCCATGTGGCGTCGGCATGACAGATTGCGATTTAACACCTCTGTCCTTTCCAATGATACCAGGCCGGTGTCATGTACAGCAAATTGTAGGAGGAATTACAAAGTCCCTGGGAGCGACTTTGTAATTTTAGCGTGTGAGGAATGAGTGGCAGTTTGAATTAAGACGGGGTGAAGTGTCTGGCAGCGGAGGAAGAGGGGGCGAATAAGCCCTGAATACATACATACATGTGGAAGAGATACAGACAGTGAGAATTCATTTTTTTAGACCGGCGTGTCACTAACTAACTAGTAACCTAACACATAAATCACCTTTTTTTGAACACCAAAGGAGGGCTGGTGCTTACTGGTGACTCAGTGCCTGCTCTTGTGTGACAGAGGCAGAGTGAGACCTCCCTATTTGCTCGAAACGAGTGAGGCATGACATTGGTTAAATCAGAGAATGTGACAGGAGACGAAGGGTGAGAAGACGTGATTAAGAGTGAGAAATGAGACTACGGAATGATATGAAACAAAAAAAAGGAGAGGGAGGAATGAAGATATGAGATAGAACAACATGATATAAAGCAGAGAGAAGGATGAAGCTATGATAGGAAAGGTAGAGGGGACAAACAAACAAACAAAAAAGCTATCACCTCCCTGAATGCTCTTATCCTCTGTTCAGCGTGAACAAGCATGGAAACAGAAACCTCTATCATGTACTAGAAAATAGTCTCAGCAGATTTAGGGATTGCATGTGGCAGAAATAGATTTGTTAAAGTTAACGCGATAATAACACGTTAACGATAAATCCTTTTAACGCAACTTGTGATTTCAGAGGCGGTAGGTGGTCAAATGAAACTAGAAAACCTAATGAATCCATCGGTACCAACGATGTCATACTAGCTTGTCGTTAAGGAGGCTAAATAACGTTCCAAATTTGCGCTAAATTTTGACGACGAAAAACTGGCATGGCCATTTTCAAAGGGGTCCCTTGACCTCTGACCTCAAGATATGTGAATGAAAATGGGTTCTATGGGTACCCACGAGTCTCCCCTTTACGGACATGCCCACTTTATGATAATCACATGCAGTTTGGGGCAAGTCATAGTCAAGTCAGCACACTGACACACTGACAGCTGTTGTTGCCTGTTGGGCTTGAGTTTGCCATGTTATGATTTGAGCATATTTTTTATGCTAAATGCAGTACCTGTGAGGGTTTCTGGACAATATTTGTCATTGTTTTGTGTTGTTAATTGATTTCCAATAATTAAGAAATACATACATTTGCATAAAGCAAGCACAACTCCCATGTTGATAAGAGTATTAAATACTTGACAGATAAAAAAATTGCGATTAACTATGGACAATCATGCGATTAATCATGATTAAATATTTTAATCGACTGACAGCCCTAGAGAGAGAACACAAAAGATGTTGTTTGTTTGGGTGTATACCTCAAACACGCAGGCTTTTCAGGGTATAAAATTAATATGGCATGAAAGACAGATGCTTGTAGTCAAGGACGAACCTTTAGGAGACAGGCGTTAGTCACCACCTGCTTGGGATCCACCACGTCCACCAGAGGCTCTTTGATGGCCACATTGCGAATGCAGCTCATGTCGAACCCATACACGTTTTCCCACCCTGTGCGCACACAAACATAAACAGCACCCATATGAATACACATTATTTTTTTTTCTTTCTGAATTTTTCTACACTTTGCAAAGCTCTGTTCTCTCTGTTCCTGCCAAGCTGTCAGCACCAAGGTAGGAGAGAAAATAAAACAAAGCACTTAAACCCTGCCAGGAAAAAAGAGTCCCGCACTCACGCTGTCTTTCTGTCTATCCAGCCCCTATGCGGAGAAAGGCAAGGCCTCCTGAAAATAGACTCCGGCCTCCTCCGCCTCCTCCAACATGTCTGGCAGGCTTCTTTTTTTTATATCATAATTTGGGCTGAAAACACACACCGAGCTGGCTTTTCCCTCCCCCATTCCCTCTGTCCCTCCACTCCACCTTGCTTTATCAGAGAGCCAAACGTCTGAACGATGAGAAGGTGGAATATGCCACCGACGCAGAGGGAAACTAAAAATAAAAGCGCATGGGGTTTGGGTAGACTGAATTCCTTTTGGGATTTATGTGAAAACCTTTATGTGCATGTGTGGATGTAACAGAACAGAGAAGGCCACCTGTGCAGTAAAAGAAGTTATTAACCCAGATTCGGTGCCTAAGTACTAAGTGTGAATGGCACCTTTAATATTGGTGCTTTGATCTGGATCACAATGTTAAGCTCTGCACTCCTGCTGTGATAGATATTTGAACACATGAAGTCAGTTTAGAGCACAAAAAGTACTGCAGGATCAAGGCACCTAATACTTTTGATACTATTTTCTAATACGGCATATTTTACAAGTCTATTCTATGTATAATCTGGGTTGCCAGGTTGTGAAAAATCCTTTTGGCTGTTGTATATACTAGCATAACTTGCTTTAGTCTACTACTGTAGACATTTGGACCACTTCTACAAAAGGGCTGCTGACCAAAATCCATTCATCAATATGTTATTAACGCTTAAAGGGGACATATAATGCTCATTTCCAGGTTCATATTTGTATTTTAGGTTTCTACTAGAAAATGTTTACATGCTTTGATGTTCAAAAAACGCTTTATTTTTCTCATACTGTCTGTCTGAATATACCTGTAGTCACCCTCTGTCTGAAATGCTCCGTTTTACCGCCTGTCTCTTCAAGACCCCACCCGAAAAAGCCCCGTCTGCTCTGATTGGCTTGCGCGAAAAAATGTGGTGCACCTTTGCAAAGGTAGTTCTCAAGTAGGGCTGCAACTAACTTTTATTATTTTCATTGTCGATTAATCGGTTGATTATTTTCTCGATAAATCACTTAGTTGTTTGGTCTATAAAATGTTAGAAAATGTCTTGTTTTGTCCACGAATCACAGATATTCAGTTTACTGTCATAGAGGACTAAAGAAACCAGAAAATATTCACATTTAAGAAGCTAAAATCTGAGAATTTTTACTTTTTTTTTCTTAAAAAATAACTCAAACCGACTAATCGATTATCAAAGTAGTTGGTGATTTAGCTGTGGAAGATATATTCTGATGAGCCTGCATGTGACATAGGAAGGGGAGCCAAATCTGAATGGCTTGTTTTTTATCACACGTTTTCTGATCTAGTCAGTCCACAAAAAACTGACTGGGTTATCTTATTTCACAGTTTGTGGGTTTGTTGGCACTCCAGATATCCAAATGTATGAGCACAAGCACTGAAAAAGGGAGTTTTTCATGACATGTCCCCTTAAAAACCCAAACCTGATGAATTATTGTGCTGTAGAAACTCTTTATTATTAATAACTGCTGACCTGATTGCTCATTAAAATGTGACAAACCCATGACCTTTTATTAATGACTTACTCATTCCTCACAGTCTGCAGTATAACACATCAGCCAAACAGATTTTTTCACAAATCTTCACAAAGCTACAGGTTTTTTTTATAAAGAACGGCTCATTAGAAAGTGGAACCACACGGTTTTTATATCTAACTGGAGTTCTGATTTTGTTTCATCTGCACAGTGGTCATTAATAATGCACTGCGCAGCTGAAGGGGAGACAAAAACGTGAGAGCAAAAAAAACAAATCTTCCATAACTACTCACAATGAATCTTGAAGTCCTTGTACTGCCTGTCTTCGATGCCTACCACGTAGAGAGCTGCTCTGTCTGGGAACATCAGGCCGCCGGGTTTCTGAATGCAAGAAAAAAGCTTCAGGTATTAATGCACACACACACACACACACACACACCATCCATCACCTTTATTGTTCACACACCTGGCATGTAATATAAGATCGCATATGCTGGGTTTGAAGCCCTGCAGGCGACAACCGAGGTTAGAAACCAGATCATTCATGTGTGACCTCATCATCTGAGCACAGTAAATCCTCTACTTCATCACTGTCTGCTGTGTTTATGTGTCAAAAGCCTTATTTGTCCAGCCGGCTAAGCCTCCAGCTGCACCATCCATACCAGCCACTTGTCCCTGGCGAAGATGACGGTGTTGAGCATGGACTCGTAGAAAAGGCAGTAGCCCATCCACTCCGAGATGATGATGTCCACCTTCTCCACGGGCAGCTCCACCTCCTCCACCTTGCCCTTGAAGATGGTAATGACTGCGGTGCGGAGAGCCACAAAAACAGCAAGGTGACAAATTACTTCACGGCATCTTCGTCACATTAATGCAAATCGGACGATAACTCTATTCTCAGATGACATTTGTTTTTATGCCTTGGGCTTTTTTATGAATTAGTACAGCTTAATTACTACGCACATCACACACCTCAGTGCTTTATGCATGAATTTGTCCTCTGACCTCTTTGACCCCATGATGTAGGAGATTGATTTTAAAAAAGGAAAACATTAAAGAGATACTATTGACACTTGTTACGTTTTAATCCGTCATCTTTAAATATCTGAAATGTAAAAATTAAAAAGATGAAACAAGCGTGATGTGAAATGTGCAGGTTCTGAAACCCACCATCTGTTGCCAGCCCTCCATCTGTGAAGTTCAGGGTGGCGTTTTACAATGGTAATCAGCCCTGCTGAGGGGAATTCTGATTGATGGCGGGGATAGCGCTTATTTGACATCAATAGGCGAGCTGCCAGTTAACCATCAGAACTGTGACTAATATTGTCGAGTGTGACGGTAATGATGGAAATATGCTGATTTTTCACGCTACTTCTAATCCAGATGCCAACGCATTGTTCTGCGATTCAGACAGACGGATATGAGAAATATAATAGTAATAATGGGAAAAGCACTCCGACTCACCGTTGTGTAGGTGATTCGACTTGATGATCTTCTCAGAATATTCCGATATGCTTGAACATTCAATCTGTATAGGCACAAGGACAAAACCGCAGAAACGGTTGAATGTTTGTTGCAATATCTACGTTGTTTCTAAGTAACATCACAGGCACTTTTCATAATTTTAATCCTCGTGTCTCACTAGGGACGTTTTTGTCTTTTTTAATTTTAAAATTTTCGATTATTTTGGCTGTGTTAATACATATGGCATAAATTCTGGCTGCCGGGTCACAAACTTTCTCATTTTACAGCTAAACGGTACACTAAAAAAATGTTGTGAAGACATAAGACAGAATATTGATTCATATTCGATCAGCGCTGCCTAGTTTGACCGTTTGATCGGAGTTTGTGAGTGATTGACAGCTGCTCAGAGACGGCAAGGCTCCAGCTCGGCTCTGATTTGTCGTTTTCCTCCGGTCTGTGAAATCTTGCCAATGCCATTAGGAGCACCGGAGGACACAGAGGCACATGATTTTTTTCAGATTACCTGTCTCATGCACATGGGATATAGTGACCGTTTTATAAAAAAATATTTTTGAATCATATTTGCTGCAACCGGCCTACTCCAGCTTTAAGGACAAAAATGTCCTGATAGAAACCCATTAAAACCACAATTTTTGATCCCACGTCCATTACAACATAAAATCATGCATTCTATTATATCTAGAGCCATGGCATCATAACTGTAGTTTTTACAAATTTTTTTTTTTTGCCATTTTTTCACGTTTGCCTAGGGGGCAAATACAGCACATGCTATTTTCCTGGTTTCCTGCACAAAAAATAAAAATGCAACAAAATCAATTTTGTTGCTAATCATTGACATATCTCATACTGTGAAAAAAAAATCACCATTTCGTATACAGAAAATAATTCTATTTTTCTGTTTATTTTTTACTTTTATAAAAAAAAACAGTGGCATTATGTAATCAAACATCTAAGGGATAAAATTCTGAAAATGAAAGAATATTTGGTAGTTATGATCAGTACTGAAGTTGGTTAAAAGATTTAACTCAGTGAAAGTGGAAAATAATATGAATATATAATTGTATGGCATTTTTTTTTACGCTGACATTTTTGTCCTCTAAAGACATCAGAGCAACTTTTTTAAAGTGAGGCACAAGGGTTAAGTAAGGGGTAATGTGCTCTTCACGTTGGGGGTTATTTCACAACAATGACCCGCTCGCTGTACATTATCCTGCTTATTACATGGCTACTTACCCGATAAATCAATCAGAATTGAGTATTCAACAAAGCCGTGTAATAATAATTCATAAGAAATATGTAATATTCCTTAGTCATAAAAAAAATATATATATATTTCCTTGTCATTGAACGTGACCTACAATGGTGTTAGCTACCATCTCCCCTCCCCATATACAGTAGGTTAACCTTTTGGGGTAATATCAGAAGGACAAATTTAATCAAACCCTGCCAATCCATCCAAACACTAATGTCCCTGATCGCTCATCTCAGACCCTGCGCGGCGTGAAAACTAATACATCATTTTGCCCTCCCATCCATAAGTGTAATACAGTACATGAATTATACATAACTGTGGGAGACGCTGCCGGCAATGTATAACCTGTGACAAGGGGAGCCAGATGTCTCTTATTCCCTGTGCGTATTAAGATTGTCTGAAAGAGATTACCAATTTCTCAACAGAACACAAAAAACTGGCCCTTAAGAGGCATTTGTTAGTGTTCGATATGGAGAAGGAAAGGCCCCCGGATGGGAGATAATGTGATACTGAAAAGGTGTGCGGCTTTTTCTCTCTCATATAGATTTAAAGATTGGATGATCCTAATGTAGAATATAAACTGTGGAGTGGCCAAAGGGTGTATATATATATCTATCTGTCTCACCCCGTACACGTGTTTGGCCCCGGCATTGGCGGCAAACATGCAGAGGATCCCCGTGCCGCTACCGACATCCAGGACGATTTTATCTTTGAACACGTGCTTGTTGTGGTACATGGCGTTCCGGTAGGTCAGCGTCCGCACCTCGTCCTTCAGCATCTCCTGTTTAAATCAGAAATTAAAAAAAAAAGAAAGAGCTCATAGCTGTGATACATAATGATTTTTGCAGTCTCAATACAAAGCTTCTATACTGAACTGGTACCTGAAGATATAAATGCTCAAAGGAACATACATAATGTCACATAATGAACATACATATGTGTATATGCTAATGCTTATTTCCCTCATGTCTTTAATGGATATAGTGAGGTAGATAAGGCAGTATGTAGGCCGAAAAGCCTCTGTGACAGTGGCAGAGCTTCTTGAAATAGACAGGAGTACAACACAAAGCCTTTGGGGACGTCCTGATACCCATCTCCCTGAGCCCATTCACACATCCCACTTTCCCGTCTTTCTTTCTTGCGTTGCACTCCTCCTCTAATCAGGACGCTCTCTTTGTCTGCAAGCAGACAAAAGAAACCTGACCCACATGCTAAATATGGACACCATTTTTTAAAAAAAAAGGTCCCTAAACTTTTCCGCCACCGCTCCTCCGCAGATCAAGGTCATTAGAAAGGGTATGTAACGCTGCAATTATATTTAGCGGTTCACTGGCTGTAAAAGACACACAGATCATTTTCATTTATGGCATACTGAGCATGGACTATTATGATGTATCTGTTTTATTTGGTTGGTAATGGAAAAGCCTCCTCTTTTGTCAGCTAAGAGACACTCTCCTCTCTCGTTTACACAAGATCGTGGGCGGACAATTGCCTCTGATTTTTTATGTTTGGAGTTTATTCTAATTTGGGGGATCATTATGTGACGTTTATATATTTGAATAAAGTGTATTTTTTTTATATCCTTCTGTCTTACCACTGTTTGACAGATGGAAGCTTTATACAAACAAATTTCCTCTTATTTTTGTATTTTGTTAGTACCCATTGATTTCTGGGATTCACCAATGTTTTCTTATGTTTTCTCTTCTCTTAGGTAAAAGGAAGTTTTACGAGTGGTTGAGAGCAGTCTTACAAAGATTTAAAAAAAAAAACATCTTGCTTTCACAGTCCACAAATTGTTTGTCCAACGCAAGGAAACATAAGTTTTAAAGTTAAGGAACATAAAAAAAATGCATGAATATCATGTAATCAAATTTAGATTATTATATATTTTAGAGTAATTATAATGATTGGATTATTAAATTTGTGGGCTAAATAAATACTATCTATCTCATCTTATCTTATCTTAGTTCTTCTTCTGACAGCATTATTTGCACACGGCACAACACCTTCCCTATAGTGTTTAGTGGATGTTACCTATGCTAATACATGCCCTTATATGTTGTTTAGGGGGCTTTGCCTATGCAAATATCTGCCCTTATATGGTGTTTAGGGGGCATTAACTATGCTAATACCTGCCCTTATATGGTGTTTAGGGGGCATTACCTATGCTAATACCAGCCCTTATATGGTGTTTAGGGGGCGTTACCTATGCTAACAATAACCCGTTTTTTCCCACACTAACTGACAACCCAGAGATACCACGTGAAAATAACGTAGTTTTACTATTGGCTCACAAGCCTTGTTAGAAGTGGGAAGCATACATCAGATATCTTCCACAGAGATAAACAAAACATTTATTTTTGGACCCGTCAAAATTGTTGTAATGATTAGATCACAATCCTACTATTTTTTTTTAAGGAAAACCAATACTTTTATACTATTATTTGAATACTTGTCTACATAAAAATGTAATCAGCAACACCTTTAAAATAAAGTATTAATTTTCTTTTTTTTAATTAGAAGTGCTATAAGCTTCTGAGAGATGTTTGCATCGTCATATTTTCGATAGTGTTTGGTTTCATACTTTTTAATAACTTTTTTCAACATACTATGCTGTTCAAATTTGCGTTTGAAAGCGCTGGAGGACTCCTCTTAGCTTGTATTTGTACTTTGCCTGGATCTTTGTTTTGCTGTTTGTAGCTGTTACAATTGATTTTCAGATCAAATGAACCGAGGCTTTGTAATCAAGTGTATGCAATAGTTTCTCAGTTATGGATAAAATATCATCTATGACAGAAAGAAGATTTGGATCACAACCAAAATCAAAATCAGCCGAGGTGTTTGACATATCCTGCTTGACAGAGAGCCAGACTAACAGGGATGAAATTCCTTGGGCGAGTTAAGGTTAGACATCTGGTGTCATTCTTTTTACCCCGGTCTTACATAAGAAGCCTGGTCTGCCTGCCTGCCTACCTCATGGATGCCAAAGTGGGCATAGGAGTCGAAGTAGTAGTCCCGGGATGTCATATCCTCCGGGCTGATGAACTTGGCAATCTTGCCTCGACCGGGACAGCTGGCCAGGGCTGCTACATGAGGCGTGTGGGGGCTGCAGGGCACATGGTGGGTAGTAGGCACTGGTTTAGGCAGTGAGGAGGGCTGGGCAGACTGGGAGAGGGGGGACGTGACAGGCTGCTGTCGCTGGAGAAGGAAAAGAAAGAGGGAGTATTAAAATGTAGAAATTGCAGACAAGAATGTGTGCATGTTAATATGG
>CAKAKR010064226.1:1573-16478 GCA_916700685.1 Adelosebastes latens
CTGAGCAGGTAGTGAACAGAGTACCTGAGCAGGTAGTGAACAGAGTACCTGAGCAGGTAGTGAACAGAGTACGTGAGCAGGTAGTGAACAGAGTACGTGAGCAGGTAGTGAACAGAGTAACTGAGCAGGTAGTGAACAGAGTACCTGAGCAGGTAGTGAACAGAGTACCTGAGCAGGTAGTGAACAGAGTACCTGAGCGGGTAGTGAACAGAGTACCTGAGCAGGCTGGTAAGAGATTTAAAGCAAACCCAAAACAGTAAAGTTGCGGATTGTAACAATGAGCTGATGGAAGCTAAAATGCATATAGAACTGAGGGGAACGGTAGACTTAAGCGATAATTCTCTATGGGTTCATACATTGTTGCTGCAAGGTGAGAAGTTCAACCACTGGAAGTCAACAAAAAACAGATTTTCAGAGGGTGTAAAGTCACTCTTTAATTTTATTCTGGTTGTTACTCAGAAGTAAGCAGACTTTAGTAAGGATCATCTTTAGAATCTTTCATCATGGCTTTGGTTGTGTTGTTATTTCTTTTGCAGAAAATTATGATTTTGGGGGACTTTAATGCCGATGGAAGTTATCTCTCCAAGAAGAGGAAGGACAAGATCAGCATCTCCTCTGCTGCCTATCATTGGCTGATAGCCGATAATGTCGACACAACGACTAGTAACTGTAATGACCACACCTACGACAGGTAACACACATCTCAGTGCTACAGTGTGATCTGGGCGAGTTGTGTCTTGTTTGATTGCTTTTAAAGCTTGTGATGTATTACCTGCCAACAGGATCGTGGCGTACAAACGGACAACGCTGAACGCCATCGTCCCCGGCTCGGCCAAGCCCTTCAACTTCCAGAAAGCGTTCAAGCTGACGGATGAAGAAGTGAGACTCATGTTTGTGTTGAACTCATTGACAGTTTACGTATTTTAAAGGACAATTATTCCAACTTGATTTGGTTTCCCAGACTCAGAGTATCAGTGACCACTACCCTGTGGAGGTGGAGCTGAAGACCAATCAGAAAGCAGCGAGACAGAGGAAGACGTCGCCGCCCCGAAAAACTACGACAACATCCACTAAAAGACAAACTCAGAAGAAAGGTATGTTTTGTTTTAATGACGTCAGGGACACATATACTGTATGTACTTTATTTATGCATAGAGTGGAACTATTTAATCAAATTGCATTTTGAGTTGATTGTTATGGAGGACGGAAGCTGCCAAAATAAAAAAAATAAATATATAAAAGAGTTCATAAATAAATAAACATGTCATTAAATGTAGCAAAAATAATATTAAAAATAAATGTAGTCATTAATTAATTGATAAAATGTAACATAAATTGATATATCTGTTTTAATTTGCTTTTTTACTTCTTTATTTTTATTTTTATCTTTGTATTAATTCCCATATTTATTTACTCTTGTTTATTTTCCCTTTTATTTATTTATGTATATATTTTTATAATTTATTTCATTAATTTTCTTTATTTTTGCATTTATTTTTATTTATGTATTGAGTGTTGACTGACTGGCCCCTCATTTTCATAATGAGGCAGAAATGCATAAAGAAATGTAAAAATAAATGTGTTAAGAAATGTATACAGAAAAAAATACAGAAATATAAAGATAAGTTTGGGGAAATAAATAAGGGATGAAATGCAAAGGGAAAATCATGCATAAATAAATAAATACATTTTAAAATAAATATGAAATAAATAAAAAATAAGTGAAAAAATAAATTGATACCTTTAAAAATTATTAAAAATAAATACATAAATAAATAAAAGGGAAAATTAAACAGAAGAGTAAATAAATAAATAAATAAGGAAATGAATACAAAGATAAATAAATAAAGAAGCAAATTAAAACAGACATATCAACTTATGTCACATTTTATCATTGAATTAATGGCTACCTTTATTTTTTATATTATTTTTGCTATATTTAATGACATATTTTTTTTTCCCATCCTCCATAGATTTCAGCTCTTTCAGCAAAGATTGAATGCATCATAAATCTTACAGTTTGAACACAATTCAATCCAATTTGATCAATCGCAGTCTTTAATTATATATTCTAATCAATTTCAGCATGTTAAATAAATGCACTGCAATGCATCAATGGATTACAGTCGTAATTTTGCTTTTGCAAAGTTTAATGAATACTGACAAGGAGGGAGGCAAGATTCACAACATACATATACAGTATACTATACTGTGTGTGTGTGTATATATATATATATATATATAGTGTGTGTGTGTGTGTGTGTATTTTGGTGTTTAAAGGCCCATATGTACACTGTGCAAAAATGTATTCCAAAGTTAAGAAGTTAATGAATGTAGCTTCAGCAGTTCTTATACATTATTTCCTGTTTTTGATTTTGTTATCACAACTCTCTGTGGAGACACAAACAGGAAATCTGGTACTAAAAGACTGATTATTTAATGATTTATTAACGCCTGGAGCTTTATTTTAGCCTCAGCTGAATGTTTTGTGCAGAATAACGACTGTGGATTTTGTCCCACCATCATTTAGGATTAAGACAGAAAACAGCACTATGTTAAATTAAAACAGTGCAAGGGGCTGCGTTGATGGCGGCGGGTTGTTTAAGATACTAATGAAACAATAAAATACAATCCAGTTAGAATTACAGATTAGTGTGTTTAAAGGCAAGGCAGCTTCATTTATAGAGCACATTTCAAACACACAGTTTGTAATAGTCACAGACAGGAGGAACAATTGCAGCGACCAATGTACATATGAGCATGAACATATTGTTTAAACACTGACTGAACCTATTCTTTAATATATTTTTGTCTGGGTCAACCGCACATTTCAGTTTTGTTCTGTTAATGTGAATTGAACACTAACAGGACCACAGAAGAAGAAGAATATGACAGCAAAAAGGAAGAGAGGACCGTCATTAGACACACCGGCCAAGAGAAGACGTTAAAGACCCTACATCAACCACTCATTTTAAAGAGTTATTAGCTTTTAAAAAAACAATTATCAATCTTGAATTTCTATCTTTCTTAGCAAACGTTCTTGATGTGTTTGAACAGCAAAAAGCTGGTATTTTATAATATTTTATACAACTGAATGTAATGTTGAATCATTTAGTTTGACTTCTGCGTAACAGTTTTAATAATTAAATCATATTTAACATTTTGTTGGGGAACAAAGTTAAAGCCTCCCGAAAATGTGTTTTCTTTGTTCAGATGGTTGAGTTTCACTGTGCAGAATGATTTATGTGACATTTCAACCGGTGTGACGTGGAAATTTGAAACCTCGAGGTCACAAACGGAGAATTGACTTTATAGTGAAGTAGAAGACATCTTGTGTCCAGAAGTTAAACTGTTAAAATTAAAATATTTAGATTCGTTTTAATAGGGTAAAAGGCAAAGACCAAGAGGTCATTTTTTTTGTGGAAAAACATTCAAAGCAGAGTATTTCATTAATCATTTCTTTAATCCTGAGATAAAAACGCGCTAAAAACGTACTGTATATTTACACAACAAATCTTAAAACAATAGTCTCAAGTCCAACTCTGTGTACTTGTTTTTTTTCCTGAGCTTTTAACCGGATCTCATGGCCTTCATAAGCAGACAGAGTTTAATCATTATTTATCCTCTGAAGCCGTACAGAGTGATATCTTTTATTTACTCCCCAATATATTGTTCTTAATTGTTTTTTATTTGTTTGTTTTATTGACACAACAAACATGAATTATTTCTGTATTGTTTTCTACCATTTTCATGTTCTTTTTAAATATCTATATATTGTAATTTGCTTAATGAATTGTATGTATGCATATATATGTTTTTGTTTTTCATTTGTTTTTTTTTGTTTTTTTCTTATTATTGAATTGACGCTTTGGCAATATTGTTCACCTGACAGTCATGCCAATAAAGCATATTGAATTTAATTGAAAAATTGAATTGATATCCTGGATAATATGATCTTCTGCTCATTCTCTCAGTTATTGTTAAAGCGGCTATAATAATAAATATTTATATAAACAGCAAACACTTTATCACATGACTACTTGTATGTGAAAGGAGTCATTTATACCGATGAACCCACAGATAATAACCGATTCAGTTGCAGCAAAAACTCTTGCAAACCACATCACAACATCTGAACACATTTGTCCCACTGCAGGGAAATTTGCAGTATTACAGCAGCAAACAACAAGTGGCATCAGTAATAAACAAAACATGATCTGATAAATAAGCAAGTAAACAATAAAGATATAATAAGTAAGTAAACAGTAAAAGTATACATGATCAAAATACAAATCTCAGCATTTTTCTTATGCTAAAGTTTTCCTGTACATTTTTGGTGTAAATGGACTTTCATAATAACTAATAATAAGACCAGCAAGAATAATTATTGTAGTAAAAGTAGACTGGGTAATGGGGCATTCACACCAAGAGCGTAGCTTTTCGCACAGCACAATTCCATACAAAGTCAATGCAAAAAGGCAAATAGATGGGGATTCACGCCAGACGATGCAAATGGCACGACGTGAACACGTGAAATTGGCGTGACGCTGTGTGGTGAAAGCCTTTCAGCGTTGAGATTCTCCTCCTGTCGTCACTGACGTCCTGACGCTGTTGAATCAGAAATGGAGGATAAATAAATCTTGTACGTGTCTGTGGTCACCCAGAGCTACGATAGAACATCATATCTGTACAGAGACCGGACCAAACTCTGTAGAAACCACAGACTGTCTACGGTAGAAACAACAACGTCGCTGCCGTATTTATGCCTAGATGACTTTATGTTGAGTGTTGATGGAGCAGCTGCATAGCCTGGCACTGATCCATCAAAACTCCATTCAGAAAACAAGCATTTTAAAAGTTGTTTGCTTGTCGTCTTGGTAACAGACCTGACAAAGCATGAATTCAGACTTTTTACTAATCAGCATCATTATGTTGTTATTTCAGCATCATTTTGATCTGTTTATTGATATTAAATCACAGCATAATCTGTTTATTTTGGGTTCATACCGCAGTAGCGTCGTGTGGCTTGCTAGGTACAGTCAGTGCAATGGCACTGTATTTGAATACAGCTCACCGCCGGGTGATGTTATGAACCCAGACACGACGGCATTTGGTTTTCTGACATATTATCTATGGAGACAAGCTCCTCCTCCTCTCCGGAGCGTCTAGAGCGAATGAACACTAATGATCCCGGCGGTCCAACTCACAAAGATTTGCTTCGCTCTTGGTGTGAATGCAGCATAAGAGGTCTTTAGGTGAAAGTTGAACGTATCTAATGTCACCAGCCGAGACTAAAGGAATGACTCATCGCTCCTTTTGATCCCCTCAACAATCATTCAGACATCTTTCTATTCAGCCTCTTCTTTCTCTTTCTTTTCTTTTCCTCACCTGCTGTGTATTGTGAGTCAACTGATGCTCTCGGGCAACAGGTGGAAGGTGAGGGATTAGAATTACACAAACACTCCATCCAGTAAATCACATGTTATTGTGTTGAGATCAGACTGTTTACAGGCCGGTAGAGTCAGATTCACTTCTAACAGAGAGAGAGAGAGAGAGACAGATGAGTCGGTCCACATCTAAGGTGTTTAGTCATCGTTACACACATGCTGTCACCGAGGTGAGTCAGACTAGCCCAGATATCCAAGGAGATAAACACTCTCTCTCTCCGTGAGGCAGCTGTTCAATGATTCAGCGCCCACATCACAGTGACTCTGCACAAATCTGTGCGTCAGGTGTGTTGCATCAGTGTTGCACCAGCTGCACTTCCACTCTGCACCACCAGAGAGCACAGCAGACCACTTTTACTGGTGTCTAATACACGTTTGGTTTCTAAAAATGTGGACTGGAAAGCTTCAAATTTGCAAAGAAAGTCTGTCTAATGTTTTATATGGCCCAACTTCATCTGTGGATGTAGACCCTTTGCTTGAATAAAAGTACCATCCCCATGCTCTATTGTGTCTCATAAGTTATTGCAGCTATTTTTTGGGTTGATACCATTTGTTACACAGATTTGGTGATCAATTTAACAATTTTTTACCACTGGAGAATTGATAAAAATGATCAATAATCCCTCCAAAATGCCACATTAAGACACCAAGACCTTGAGGAACACCATAGAAAAAGCCATGCTGTGATTTGGGATCAAAAACTTTTGACATTTGGAGATTTCTGCAAGAATTGCATATTTCGGCGATTGGATGGCGAGCACTTCTGTTGTGTAAACTGCTCAGAAAGCCCCTTATTGTCAATCTAGCTAGGAAAGCCATCCATCCTCTGAATGCTCTAGGTCTCTAGTTTGTGGCTATAAAGTTTCATGAGGCTGTGATTATCCTAGAGGTCACCACAGGTCATTTTATACAGTGAGGTCAAGTTTCACTACAATGAAATGTCTACTATGGGGACTAACATCATGACACATGAATAAAGTTGGACTCATTGGATCCACAAGAGTCTCAGCTTTACAGTGATACCCAATTTATGTAATTCAAGACTGTTTAGGGACCCCAGTATGCAGAAATATTCAAACACACCATTTTAGACAGGAGACAATAACACATTTATATGTGATTATCATAAAGTGGGCATGTCTGTAAAGAGGAGACTCGTGGGTACCCATAGAACCCATTTTTGTAAACTGAATTCTATGAAGTATTTCTAATTGAACTAATATGAATAAAAAAACAATTGCTTTGAACTAGGTTCATAACAGGATGAAAGAAACGGCATGAGACAAGAGGAATCATTCTATTTTTTTATTGGGCAAAAACCTGTACACCATCAAAGGCTGTGTTGGCATAATACTGTAGTTTAATCTGAGAAAATTCAGACAAATCTAACATCTGGACTGGAGTGTCTTACAGAGGCTGTAGAACTGTATAAGCAGTCTGTATTTGTATATTCGATATTTACAGATTCAACCTTCCTGGATCAATAACTCACAAGAGAAACGTAGTTAAAACACCAACGAGGGCTCTTTCTAACCGTAGTAAGGTAGACAACGAGCTACGACCTCATTTTAATGACAACGAACGTTTAAATTGTATTTATTACATCTACCCTACCTATTTTACAAGTGCAATTACCTCTGTTTACATTATATCTATTTTTTATATTTTATACTTCTAGTGTAACACTTCTGTTTATATTTATTTATTACATCTTTTTTACCTGTTTTATTTACATTATAACTGTGTGTGTTTTTACCTGTTATATGTTTTATCTGCCTCGTTTAGTCTTGTCAAGTATTTGTTTTAAAGCACTGACCAGAAGTGGCAACTGTGAATCTCGTTGCATTTAATACAATGACAATAAAGCTTTCTATTCTATTCTATTCTATTCTATTCTAATAAACATCAGAGAAAAAGCGACTAGGCTCACCTACAACACAACATCTGTCAGTGAGCAGGCATGACCAGATGTGATGTTTGAATACAGGCGTGCTGATTGGCTGCTAGAGAGACAGGCAGCCCCAGCCAGCCAATCAGACGTGAGTTCATTCTGACGCTTAGATCCCGCCCCCTCTCAAGCAGCCAATCAAAGTCCGTGTTTTTTTGTTTTCCCGCCCGGAAACAACGAACGAACTGAAACTGAAACTGACAACTACAAGACAGAATACTGATATATTGGATTATTAACATGTCCAGTTGAGGAAAAACACAGATTAAAAGTAAAAGTAACTTCAAGAGACCGCTCCAAAAGAGGGAGGGAACCACACCAGCAGGTAGTGATGGCGAGATGAAGCTTCATGAATCTCACAAGGATTCATCTGGACTTCATGTGCTCATGAAACCACCTGTCAGTCAAAGAGTGTAAAACAGGCACATATCCTCCAGATATATAGCAGTGAATGTGCTTGTGTTACTAAAGGAAAATGATAGATGGGAGATATTACTCGTTTTTATTCAGGAATAATAAGTTCTCAACTGTATTTCGGCTTCGGGCATCTTCAATGACGTCATTGGTCTAAAACAATACAAGCCTCGATACGCGCTTCACAGAAAACTTCCTGGATTACTCGACACACGCTCCGAAGCCTCGGCACATCACGTAACATCACTACCACCAGGTTTTCCAACTGTTTGAGTCTTCTGCAAATGGCTTCAGCACTAGAGGAGGATCTCTCCTGCCCTATCTGCCAGGACATCTTCAAAGATCCTGTTATCCTGTCGTGTAGCCACAGCTTCTGTAAAGACTGCCTGCAGAACTGGTGGGCAGGGAAACAAATACAGGAGTGTCCAGTTTGTAAGAGGAGGTCGTCAAGGAGTAATCCACCTCGAAACTTGGCGTTAAAGAACCTGTGTGAGGCCGTCTCACTGGAGAGAGGTTCAGAGACTCTCTGCAGTCTGCACTCTGAGAAACTCAAACTCTTCTGCCTGGACCATCAGCAGCCGGTGTGTGTCGTCTGCAGAGATTCAAAAACACACAACGACCACAGGTTCAGACCCATCAGTAAAGCTGCACAGGATCACAAAGAGGAGCTGCAGAATCCCTGAAGCCCTTACAGGACAAACTGAAGTCTTCAAAAAGTTAAAGGAAACTGTGATGAAACAGCAGAACACTGAAGGTCCAGGCCGACACACAGAGAGGCAGATTAAGGAGCAGTTTAAGAAGCTTCACCGGTTTCTAGAAGAGGAAGAGGAGGCCAGGATGGCTGCACTGAGGGAGGAAGAGGAGCAGAAGAGTCAGATGATGAAGGAGAAGATGGAGGCTCTGAGCAGAGAGATAGCAGCTCTTTCAGACACAGTCAGAGCCACAGAGGACGAGCTGAGAGCTGGAGACGTCTCATTCCTGCTCAACTACAAGGCTGCAGTGGAAAGAGTCCAGCAGCACCCCCTGTTGGAGGATCCACAGCTGCTCTCAGGAGCTCTGATAGACCAGGCCAAACACCTGGGGAACCTCACCTTCAACATCTGGAACAAGATGAAGGACATGGTCTCCTACACTCCTGTGATTCTGGACCCAAACACTGCTAATCCAGAACTCATCCTGTCTGAAGATCAGACCAGTGTGAGACGAGGAGACAAACAGAAACTTCCTGAAAACCCGGAGAGGTTTGACTCCTCACACCCTGTCCTGGGCTCTGAGGGCTTTAACTCAGGGACTCACAGCTGGGACGTTGAGGTTGGAGACAGTACATGCTGGTCTCTGGGTGTGGCAGCAGAGTCTGTAGGGAGGAAATGGAAAATACAGTCTGGAATCTGGAGAATAGGATTATCTAATGGTAAATATAAAGCCTTCCCTCCATCAGTCAAACCAGTCGTCCTCCCAGTGCCGAAGAAGCTCCAGAGGATCAGAGTGAATCTGGACTGGAACAGAGGAAAACTGTGTTCTCTGATCCTGATACTAACCACACATACACACCTTCACATGCACTTTCACTGAGAAGCTGTTTCCATACTTTAGCAATAGAGATGAATTGCCGATTAAGATTTTACCAAACGTGGATGACAACGACAGAAGCTACAGTGATTTTGGATACTTAGGATGATGATTACACACATAAAGTACAGCAATCAGTTGGTTCCATCTATTTTAATCTAATGCTATTTTATTGTATTTGACCCTTAAAGGGACTATTTGTAACTTTCAGAAATGCTTCTTAACAGCGACACCTGTGGCCGTGAAATCAACGAAAGTCAGCGTCGGGCTCGCGCTTGCTCTAAATAACTGAACGAGCATCGCTCAAAACAGTGAGGCGACACACGTCAGCTAAAACCACAATATCACTCTATATTTCACCTGCTTGGCAGTAATGTTAGCTGACCAGACGAAGGTCTCTCCATGAACATGATTTAGATCTGATCCTAGTGTTGGCTTTTCCTGCCTCAGCGCAGGCTGAGGCAGCGGGGCTCTGCAGCGTGTCTCCCTGCTCTTTCCGCCCGCAGCCGGAGTGAGCAGGGAGACACCGGCACCCGGTAGGTAACGAGACGATAACGTTACTCGCTGAGGAGCCCCGTCACTTCACAAGACACGGGAAACCTCTGTTGGTCTGGAGGAGCTGCAGCAGTTATTTCTGCACAAACGTCCACTGAACATTCACTAGATATTCTCAGAGCTAAACTAACTCTTCTGCAGTGTGGAGTGAGAGCGCGTTCACGTCTAGAGGTGGAGCGAGCTGAGCGAGAACGCGCGCTGTCTGAGTGAAGGCGAGCAGGCAGAGGAGGAGAGGCAGCGGCTACACGCGAACGCGCATATGCGAGCGCGCATGTGTCCCGACTCGGTACATTTATACGCTTAAAAAGTTACAAACAGTCCCTTTAATGAATAGTCAATCAGGAGAACTGAAATAGATAATGTGAAAACTGTACCGATGAAAATGATTTTAATTCTACTTTTTCACTCAGTTTGTCTTATTTTTGTGTTCAGATTGTTTTGTTATTCCCGTGATTAAGAAACTTACGTTGTCTCTGCTTTTCCTCTCATTGTAAACAGTGTAGTATTGTTTTTTAATTATTTTAATGAGGTTTGCCACTGTGTCACACATAAGGAGCAGAGATACTCAGAAGTTAAGTGTTTCTAAGTATCAAACATCAGAATAGAAATACTGCAGTTAGAGTAAGTTGTCTTTTTTTAGTTTATAATGTATACATTTCTTTGTTATTAACATTTAAAGCCTCCATAACCGATGATGTATGATCGCCTTATATATTAAATACCTTAAATATTCCACTGAGCGATCCTGAATGTTTCCACTTCAGATAGAAATATGAAATGTGTGTTTCATCTACGTCCTGTAATGGCAATTTTCATATCTGCAGTTAACACTGTACCTTTAGATAATCTCAGGGCCTCACATTAGCAGACCTTGTCACCATAAGCATTAAAACAGTGACCCGACAGTTTTATCTTCTGTGACTATAAACAACAGAGGGCTGAAGTACTTGTTATATCTTGTGATGCTCTGTTGTCTGTTCTGTGTTGACGTAATGATACACTTTCTATCTTTCTCTTCTTTGCACTTATCTATGTGTTATGCTTTAGTATGTATAAATACTGACTACTCTTTGTAGAAGCTCCCGTGCAATGCATCCTGGTACATGTAGGCACTGCTGGCACAGCTCCTTAGAATTTAACTTTCTCGGTCAATATAGCACGCACTGTATGGAGGACGGAACCTGCCAAAATCCACAATAAATGCATGAATAAATAAATGACTCCATAAATAAATAAATATGTCATTAAATGTAGCAAAAATAATATTGAAAATAAATGTAGCCATTAATTAATTGATCAAATGTGACATAAATTGATATTTGTTTTAATTCGCTTCTTTATTTATTTATCTTTGTATTAATTCCCTTATTTATTTATTTACTCTTCAGTTTAATTTTCCCTTTTACTTATCTATGTATTTATTTTTAGAATGTATTTATTTATTTTTGCACTTAATTTTTATTTATTCATTTATTTTTGCATTTATTTTTTATTTATATTATGTTTATTGTTATATGTATTTATTTATGCACAATTTTCTCTTTGCATTTCACCCCTTATTTATTTCCTCAAACTTATTTATTTCTGTATTCTTTTCTTTATACATTTCTTTATGCATTTCTGCCTCATTATGCAAATGAGGGGGCTGTCTCTCAACGTGTGTCATGGAGTCAGAGCATGGGTCAAAGTGCATAAATTGGCTATATGCTATTTATTTATTTTTTGAGTCATTTATTTATTCATTTATTTTTGATTTTGGCAAGTCCCGTCCTCCATAGCAATAAGTTGCAGCCTCATTAGTTCAACTGTAACGTACATTAAGGACAGTAGTGAATGGTTCTTTTAAAAAAAATTCTGGCTGTATTAGATGATCAGTCAGTGTAGTTTCTAAATCAGGCACACACATTAATAAGGGTGAGGTTCTTTCAGCGCCAGTGTGACAGAACAATGTGAACTTGTTTTAACAGAACCGGTTCGACTGCATGACTTCACTTCAGCAGCATCCAAAGTTCATCACAATTACAATTCAAGTTTTGACACGTCACCAAACAACAAATGGCCAAATTCTGACCTCCATCAGGCGACCAACTTGTCAATGTCACTAAGAGACTGATGAATCTGAAACAATCTGTCCAGCATGATTTGTTTTGTAGTCCCTGGTGATAAGCAGACTGGAAATGTCTTGAGAAAAACATGAAACAAAGATCCGACTTGGATCAAACCAGGTTGGTTTTGATTACACATTACAGTACAAGTCTAATGCACCTCACCCACCTGGAGCCACAAGATGAACCTCTGCTCTGGCACAGTTATCAGCTGAGCATTTACAACATATGAAGTTCCACCCCTTCGCTTGACTCATCGGAAACAACTCAGGAAACGCAAAGTTTCATTTTCCACTTGTAGAGAAACAGAGACGGAGTGACGTTTGCCTTCATAGTAAACTCACAACCTCCACTGAGAGAGGACACAACTGGGATACTGCTGCTTCAAACCGCTGCTGACTTCATCGTGTAGCCACAGCTTCTGTAAAGACTGCCTGCAGAACTGGTGGGGAGGGAAACAAATACAGGAGTGTCCAGTTTGTAAGAGGAGGTCGTCAAGGAGCGATCCACCTGTTAGTTTGGCGTTAAAGAACCTGTGTGAGGCCGTCTTACTGGAGAGATCTTCAGAGACTCTCTGCAGTCTGCACTCTGAGAAACTCAAACTCTTCTGCCTGGACCATCAGCAGCCGGTGTGTGTCATCTGCGTGTGTTCAAAAACACACAACGACCACAGGTTCAGACCCATCAGTGAAGTTGCACAGGATCACAAAGAGGAGTTGCAGAAATCCCTGAAGCCCTTACAGGACAAACTGAAGCTCTTGGAACAAGTTAAAGGAAACTGTGATGAAACAGCAGAACACATGAAGGTCCAGGCCCGACACACAGAGAGGCAGATTAAGGAGCAGTTTAAGAAGCTTCACCAGTTTCTAGAAGAGGAAGAGGAGGCCAGGATGGCAGCCCTGAGGGAGGAAGAGGAGCAGAAGAGTCAGATGATGAAGGAGAAGATGGAGGCTCTGAGCAGAGAGATAGCAGCTCTTTCAGACACAGTCAGCGCCACAGAGGACGAGCTGAGAGCTGAAGACGTCTCATTCCTGCTCAACTACAAGGCTGCAGTGGAAAGAGTCCAGCAGCGCCCCCTGTTGGAGGATCCACAGCTGCTCTCAGGAGCTCTGATAGACCAGGCCAAACATCTGGGCAACCTGACCTTCAACATCTGGAACAAGATGAAGGACATGTTCTCCTACACTCCTGTGATTCTGGATCCGTTGTGTAAATAAAAAAATTAAATCCTCAACGTGTGTGTGTTTCATCTACGTCATCATCTAGTGTTTATCCCTGGTTCTGCATCACTGTGATGTCACCAGGAGGTTGTTACCCGATTGGTCGACACACACATGGAGTCATTGTGCTATTTCTGTTCGCTTATCTCAGAATGATGAATCACTTTCAGGGACAGTGTGTGTGTGTGTGTGTGTGTGTGTGTGTGTGTGTGTGTGCGTGTGTGTGTGTGTGTGTGTGTGTTTGTGTGTGTGTGTGATTACACAGATGAGTTTTATCAGATCAGCCTCACAGACGTTACGCAGCAGGACATTTTGCAGCAGTTTGTGATGATTCAATACTGACATCATTACAGACCTGCAGTCTGAACAGGTTCAAATCCCCAGATCCTCTCTAAGAATCAGAGCGTGGAATCTATAAATAAATAAGAATCTATATATTGATAATAATATGTTAATGTAACCTTTGACAGGCGACGTTTAACACTATGTGCCGGGTTCATAACTACTAGAAGTGCCGTTAGATTCCAAACTCTATAATCTCATGATAAATACTAAATTGAGAGATTAATGCATTTATTGTGTTAGAATATATTTAAAAAAATGAAATAACATGAAAATATACATTTGAACAAGTTTAATTTTTACATGGAAACAGAGATAACGTGGTTGCTCTGTGTGTTCAACCGTAAAGCAAAACGTGTCGGGTGCTCTTGGAAAACGAGGGAAAAAAACATGATAGACAGGAAGGCACACCGAAATACTGAAACAAGAGGCAACGAGGAAGGAAATATATTAAAGAGCCTTTATTGGAGTGGCTAAATCATTAAAAAGCCAACATGTTTTCGACCACTGTAGGACTTCGTCAGGGCTTAAAACAAACAGACAAAGTGGATGTGACCTCACCTATATGGTATCAACAACCAAATATCACAAAGAAATAACACAGAAACAAGTCATTTATGTCCATCATCAATGAAACTACTCCTCCTTTTCAGTGGAGGCTACAAAACAAACATGGGATTCACACAGAGAGACGAAAAATATATAGAATATGTTTTATTATTTATGATTTATTATTACTCACAGAAAGCATGTAAAGTCTATATCCTCATTAAGACCAGGATACTTTAAGGCATCCAGTCGATGGATCCAAAAAGTCTCTCCCCCCTCTGACCAACGGTTCAATATGTCTGATGCCCTCTATGCACAACAAAAAATGAGTAGCACCGTGATACTCACTAAAGATGTCATTGTTTGTTCTGGACGAGTTTGGTAACACACACACACAGAGAGCAGTATAACACTCTCTACTAGTTGTTTGGTGAAACTGGTACCATGTGGAAAAGAAGAATATATATTTTTGTAAAGTTTTGTGAACATCATGTGAGTACTGATATGTTTCTTTTTGTGTTATTGGTCATAGCGACAGTTTCTCCAGACGGTCAGTCAATAAAACTATGGCAAGACGTTTTAACCTGAATTTAACCGGAATTAACATTAGAGATATCCACAACTGCATTATGACTAGTCGTAATTACATTGTGACTAGTCAGGATTCAATTGCAGATATCTGAAACTGGAATCACGACTTGCCATAATTCAGTTGCGGATATCCCTTCTCTCTCGAGGCTTCATCTGGACTTCATG
>CAKAKR010064228.1:0-11709 GCA_916700685.1 Adelosebastes latens
CATACTAGCTTTTCACGAAGGAGGTTAAATAACGCTCCAAACTTACGCTAAATTTTGGCGAGGAAAAACTGGCATGGACATTTTCAAAGGGGTCCCTTGACCTCTGACCTCCAGATATGTGAATGAAAATGGGTTCTATGGGTACCAACAAGTCTCCCCTTTACAGACATGCCCACTTTATGATAATCACATGCAGTTTGGGGCAAGTCATAGTCAAGTCAGTACACTGACACACTGACAGCTGTTGTTGCCTGTTGGGCTACAGTTTGCCATGTTATGATTTGAGCATATTTCTTTATGCTAAATGCAGTACCTGTGAGGGTTTCTGGACAATATCTGTCATTGTTTTGTGTTAATTGATTTCCAATAATAAATATATACATACATTTGCATAAAGCAAGCACATTTGCCCACTCCATGTTGAAAAGAGTATTAAATACTTGACAAATCTCCCTTTAATGTACAGAAAGGAATAAAAAAAAATATTAATTTGCGATGGACAATCATACGATTAATCGCGAGTAAATATTTTAATCGATTGACAGCCCTACATCAAAGCGAAAAAGCTTCATAACAGTTTGCACAATGTGGACGTCTGTGAAACAGTGTTGAATAAACTAAATCTCAGTTGACCAACTGTTTGAATAAAGACGGCTTCCGCTTTAAAGAAAGTTGCTAAAAAGTCTGTAGCTGGTGGCCACAGATCAAATGTCACCATGTTGAATCATCTAATTAACTACTCATTCAGTCATTCAGAGGATTTTCTACTACCTTCCTGCCATTGAAGAATTCTCCTCCAAACAGGATGAGTTCATCTTTCTCAGGATGGGCAGAGAGAGACGCACTCAATCTGAAAAACATGAAAAGACACCAGAGACTGAGATAGGTACATCTTCCTACCGTGGCTGACGGGCATGATTCATGCATATTGGTGCCATCTCCCTCTGACACAGACATTAACGGCTCCCAGAGAATGTATCCGGACTTCTGCGAAATCTCTCAACAACTGCTGGAGAGATTGGGACAACATGTTCTACATTCACCTTTCTCGGAGGATGAATCCTACTGACTTTGATGATGTCCTGACTTTTGCACTAGCACCGCCATTAGGTTACATTTGTGTTTTTTTGAGTAAAATATCTCAACAGCTATTAGATGGATTGCCATGAAATTTGGTAAATACATGTGTGTCCCCCTCAGGATGAGATTTTTAATCTTTCTGTGATCCCTTGAACCTTCAACTCGTGCCATCATCTAGACTAGCACCAACAGACTGTTTGCCCAATTAAAGGCTGCGTGTCCATCAGTGTGCTCCACTCCCTTTTTCCCCTTGAATGATAAACACTATACCGGCTAAGCATTAGCCTTTTAGCATAATGACACCACAGAAATCTACTTCCTTTTTAAAGCTAGAATAGATTGGGGTGTGTGGAAAACTCATGATACTCTTCTACATCTCTATGGTAGAGTCCGTCATTACATTTACTATTATTACTCGGTTTGGCTTGGTTGAAACATAGGTTCATCTCTATGTTCCCAGGGCATGTGTGTCTCTTGATATAAACTAACATTGTAAGTGATTGGTAAGGGCTGTCTTTGCTGTTCAACTTGCAAAAGAACGAAGGGAGATTGGTGTGTCAAATGCAGATTGAATGGTAAGAATCTGTTCAGCCAATGTGGAGATATTAATGTCAAAAATCAAGAAAACGGTCTTGTCCGCAAATTTGAGGGCATATTCAACATACTGAACCAGGGAAACATACATTGAACCTATGGAAACCTAAGGGAAAAACATCACTAAGAACATGAAAACGTTTGAAAGGTCTCCTTAATGTGTCATATTAAGAGGATATTAAGCTGAGGAACATAGATACGCTCCCCTTTAATCACTGATGATTAGGCTGGTTGATGATGGCAGGATGTACTCAAGATTCGATGTTATGCCATCACTGATGCACATTGATATATTGAGCTAGTGTTGCGTGTGTTTTTTGTATTTTATTATGTTCTATGGTCAAGTCTATAAATGCAAGACAAATATTTCCCAATAGGGCCAATAAAGTTGAAATTGTCTTTCACCTTGCTGATGGAGGTGGACATGTTGTCTCTACAACTTGGGTCTTCTTTGCATCCAGATTCTGAAACTCTGCAATCAGAGCCTCCAAATCTTCCTGGAGACAGAGAAGGAAGGAAGGAAGGAAGGAAGGAAGGAAGGAAGGAAGGAAGGAAGGAAGGAAGAACAAAACCAGAAGGATGTAAATGTTTTTTAAATATTAGCGAATGTTGCGGGTCCTAGTAATATTGCTAATGTTAAAGGTGCTGCTGATAAAACTGCTAACATTCAGCGACTAGATGTCGCATTCTCCTTCCTCCGTTTCATTGCATTTACTTTTTAACTTCACAACAAGTCGTTGCCAGGCACTTACCGTCAATCTCATCCATTTATCCTTTTTTTCCACACTAACTGAGATACCACGTGATAATAACGTTGTTTTATTATTGGTGATCAAGCCTTGTTTAGAAGTGGGAACCAAATGCTGGATATCTTCTGTGGCAGGTGACACAGACCGGGAAAGGGAAGGGGCAACCATGAGGGAGGGTTGCCGATATAGGGCTACCTGCAGGAGGAACTTTGATTGTGGCATTGATTCAGGCCGGTGGAGTGAGGCAGGTGCACACCTCATTCCATGTGGCAGGCAGGGAACAAGAGAGAGCAGGAACAACTGGTAGGCCTAAGACGGGTGTTTTTGTGTATTGTTTTATGCTGTCGGGTTTGAATGTGTGTGACATTTCTTGTGTTCATGTATTTCAGACCTGTTTCCCTGCTGCGTTGAAGGCGGCTGGTAGTCGGTAGGAAAGTAGATCGACGTACCGGGTATTTTAAAGTTTAGTTATGTAGTGTTTTAATATTTAGTTGGCATGTATTTTAATGTTTGATAATAAAGTGTTTTAAGATTGTTAATATTTGTTTCTCTGCAGAGCATCAGTCGGCCATTAGCTGCTCTTGCCGTGGGACTGTTTTTGTTTTGCGTTTGTTTTGCTTTAGGGTTTATTTGCTGTCTAGTCTAATCCCTGGCAAGTGAGCCGGTAGTGGGCAAAAAGATATGGGTATTGTCCTTGGGGGCGGACTAGTTTCTTTTCTTTATTTTTGTTGTTTTGTTTGTTTTGTTCGTCAATCTGCCTGCTCTCCCCACAGTGTATAACCTCACTCAGGTTGAATCCCAGTCAGACAGCCAGGGCAGGCGTAAGGTGTGGTTTCAAATCATTTGCAGTGAAATCAAACACGTGTGACTTATAAATGTGTGAATTCACTTAGCGTGTAAACGCCTTGATTTGCAGTGTATATCAGTGTGTAATTCAGTCCTGCCCTGTTAGTTTAGCTGGGGTTTAAACAGTGAGCAGGTTACAGTGGGGGGATGTGAATTGTAAAGTTAAATTTCTGTAATTAAAACTTCTACTCGTTTAAGTTACTCCCTGATTCTCATCCCTTAGCCAGCACTTGTGGTGGGTGTTACACTTCCACAGAGATAAACAAAACATTCATTTTGGACCTTTTCAAACTTTTCAGGGAAAAGCCATATTTTTATTTGGCACATTTCTAAAGGCTCTGTGGATGTATTGTTTAAAAAAATATATATATTTGTCTACATAAAAAATGTTAACAGTAAGACCTTTAATATTAGTAATATTGCTAGTCCTAATAATAGACAGTTTTGTTATTTACATTACATTATTAGATTAGAACAATTTAATTTGAGAGTTTAATTTTAGTCAGCATTTGTAGTACAGACCAATATCTAGCTCATACTTTCAGCAACATATAAACAACATAACATATAACAGTGATTAGTGCCATATGAAAGGTACAGATGTTAACATACAGGGTTAATACAGTAGTTACCTCCTCTCTCTTGGACCTCTTTGAGACCTTCTTCTCCATCTTAGCAGCAGTCTTCTCTGCTCCCTTCACCTTCTTCTCTTTCTTGCCTTTCTTGCCCATGATGACTGCTGAGATCTACTGATAGATAGCGTTAAATTCTCGGGGTTTTATCTGTTATTTTAAACGAAGTCGGTGTCACATGGAAATCCAAACAAACTCGCATGCCGGAATGAAGCTTTTCCTGAGTGTCAAAGACAGATTTACTTCCTGCAACAAACTTGACGTCAGCACCGTGTTGACGTGTAACTGCGCCCTCTAGCAGGGAGGAGGACACATAGACGGTAGCAGGGCTGCTACCATGGATGTGGCTGACACTGAACTCTAAACTTTGGCTGTCTGGGGTGACCTTCAAGTACATACAGTAAAACATGATACTCGGGCAGTGGTTCGCAACCAGGGGGTCCCCAGAAAAATGAAGAATAGTTTATTTTCACTGTTTACTGTCCACAGACGACGCAATCGCCATTGCCATGCACAAGGCACTGACCCAGCTGGAGGCGAAAGAGGGCAACTATGTGAGAATGTTGTTTATAGACTACAGCTCGGCCTTCAATACAATAGTGCCCTCCATTCTCATCTCCAAGCTGGCGGCCTTAGGTGTGAACATCTCCCTCTGCAGCTGGGTCCTGGACTTCCTGACGTTGGAGACCTCAGGCAGTAAAGGTGGGCAACAACATTTCATCATACATGACCCTCAACACAGGTGCCCCCCAGGGTTGTGTGCTAGAGTTACAAACAGGAACAGAGAATCTCACTGCCATGTCAATGTGTATGTGATCAATAAACTATACTTGAACTTGAACTTTAATTCACTGTAGAAGACAGCCCCATGTGATTAAGAGTCATAAGAATGATATTCTGATTATAGGGTGCCCTTTGAGTAGAGAAAACATGATGCAGTGCGCGCTAGGGTGCCCTTCCAGAAGAGAAAACATGATAAAAATGCCCTCTAGGGTCAAGTCAAGTCAAGTCAATTTTATTTGTATAGCCCAAAATCACAAATTTGCCTCAGGGAGCTTTACAATCTGTACAGGATATGACACCCTCTGTCCTTTACATTGCGACCCTTTCATTGGTTAAGAAAAAATTACCCCCCAAAAAAACCTTTTAACAGGGGAAAAAAATAAATAAATGGAAGAAACGGGTGCCCTTCCAGTAGAGAAAACATGATAAAGTACCCTCTAGGTACCAGTAGAGGAAACAAGATAGAGTGCCCTCTAAGTTGACCACCGCATGCAGGTGCCCTTGTTTTTCACCTCTGCTCCTCAGACAGCGTGAGTCTACCACTGTATATGAATATATCTTTATTTACAGTCAGCTTGCAAGTGGTTACTTTCATGGTTGAATGTTATTTATTCTGATTAAAGTGTGGCCAGAAAACACAGGGCGACAGCAGAAAATGTTGAAATTTGGTCTCAAGTGGTGGGAAAAGGTTTTACATTGTTAATAATATTCCCTTGATGTCAGATGTGTCTCGCCTATTACCTGATATCTTTTACACAAGCATGTGAATATGTATGAATATATATGTATAGGGACAGATTAATGCACTAGGGGGCCCCGAGACAAAAAAGAGCTGGCGGCCACTATTGACCCAAATTATAAAGTAAGTAACTGACACACAGACGACCTGGAGTTTTCAGGGTTTGGGGCTCTGGGGCAGTTTTTCACTTTGGCCATTTTATACATTGTAAAGCTAAGCTAAGTATCATAAAATTGCTTAAAGCTTTAAGCCAGTTCAGCAGTTCAGAAACCAACAGTTTAACTATGTAAAACAATTGTTGGAGGGAGTGAAGCTGAGATGATGATGATGATGATGATGAGCATGATGATTAGTACTGAGTGGTAGTGTGGGCATTCACACACTCTGTGTTCCCATGTGCTTTCATTGTTTGCATGTTTGAATACACGTGTCCATTTATCTTCAGTGTATGTGGAATGTCACAGAGAGAAACAACAGGTGCTATAATGAGCTGGACAGCGTCTTGACACCATGATACGGCATTTGTTTGCCACTAAATGGATGAATTCCAACAACAGCAATTATCCATCCTGATAACTAAAGTTTCAACAGTAACATTTGTCAATTTTCAGCTAAAATAAGATGCTTTGATGCTGAAAGTCGGGTACCCTCTTTTTCTCAAAGATGATTTGAACACCGTGGAGATATGGCAAATTAAAAATGGTTGACGGTATGTATTATAACCAGAAGAGGGCAGTCGTGTGTTGCTTTGGACCCAGTCAAAAAACCTTTACAGTTGACTTGAACCACGGCATTACAATAGCACGGCAACTTCAGGGTGCATTGTGTTAATCTCCTTTGATAATGAGAGGTTGAGTGATATTTTAGTGCCTGACACTCAAAGAGATAAAATGTCCAACTAAAGAGACGTCTGGATATTGAGTAATGATGTCTGCTTTGTGGAGGGAGGCTATTTTTATAGATATATATTGCCAACTGCAGAATTCAATTTGGCAGTCAAAAAGATTGCTTTATATTGCTTTCACAATCTCAGTGACTCATCTACGCCCTCTGCTCCTTTGAATGGGTCGCCCCTCTCCGGTTAAATGGAAGTCCTCCTTCGTCTCCGTCACTTCTAATTATTTCATATCTGTTAACAGTGATTAAAAATGGAGGAGACCATGTTTAGAATTGACCTATTAATTCATCAAGGCCGCTTTCTGCTGTGGGTATCAGCTCTTTCCAACCATCTGTCAGCATATTGTGATATTCATTTTCCTTCCGAGCATCTACAAACACTAACAAAAGCTCATACACACGTGTACACACACGTCAGCTGACTACACACACGCAAACAGCACATGACTGTTAAGGCCACCACTCACTGCTGACTGCTAACCTTTGGTGCTTTTCTGAGGCGCCCCAGGGGTGGATGGGTGTGTGTGTGTGTGTGTATGTGTGTGTCTTTCATTGATTGTCCATGCGTGAGGGACATTTAGATCAAATGACAGCCCCCATTTCTATAAAGGAGAGGCATTGTCGAAGATAACTTTGCACTGAACTGTGAAACGTGAGAGGTTTTAGATTTACAATTTATACAAATTTCAAGTAGCCTGCACAGGCTTTAACCAATAATGTGAATGGTGTCTGATTCAATTTGTCACATTAACTAGTTGCTCCTCTCATTTTCTACTCTCAAAAATTAGGAGTTAACTGACTTGACTTGGTTTGAGTTTGTTTAATTTTAAGTGACTTGATTGACTTGAGTTAGATTTCAATTGACTTGATTCGGCTTGGTTTGAGTTTGTTTGATCTTAAGTGGCTTGACTTGACTTGACTTGAGTTTTCAATTTCAATTCAAACTTTATTTCAGACACACAGGAGGGTCCATAGCAATAAATGAAAAGAAAAAGAAACAAAAAACATACAAGATAAGACCACAGCAGTTCATCATTCAATTCATATGTAGGCTATCTCGCCAGTGTTTTCTGAGCCTGGATGAGTACAGAGTGCAGCTCTTGCTCGGGCTGGTTAAAGCCTCTATGATGCTGTTCTCTGACTCATCCAAGCGACAAATACAATTATACATTAAATATCTGAAAAGTGCCTCACATGAGGACACAAACAGTTGACTGGCACTTTGCCATCTGGGAACCCGAAGCAACAACCTCATTGCATCATTGTAAGCCCCTATGAGCCTTTGCATGTTACTTTTCTTGTAGCTAAACCTAAGATGAGCTGTGTACATAGGCGTGCAGAAAGCTCTAAATAATGAACATTTTACATTTACAGAACACATACTGAACTTACGAAGCAACATATTTGCCTGAGCATATAAACTCGGAAAAAGAAGTTTGGAAATTTGTGTTTTGTCGATTATTTCTCTGTTGTTACAATGCTAATTGGCATTGTATTGTACATCGTTGGAAAGCCTGTTTATTTACCTTCACAATGATGTCCAACTTGTAAGGATCATGCATTTGTGGGATGAGCAGCACAGCTGATTATGTGGGTAGCGCCCAAGAAAAATTTGCCAAAATGCTCTGCCAATGGTAAACAGTGTATTCTCCTGTTGGTATTGACTCTTTTTTTGAGTTGTTTGGTGGATTGGATGATTGAACTTTCTATCAGTAACAAGGGACAAACAAGACATATTGTCAATTTTACACTTTATTCATTTAATACACCGTCAGGAGCCTCAGTAACGGTGGAAGATCCATACGCAGTCACAACAGCCTGGCACCATCCTCCTCACGCTGGTCACCAACCTGGTCACACGTTGCTGTGGGATGGCGTTCCATTCCTCAACCAGGATGCAACTTGGCTTTGCGGAAAACCAGCTTCAACTTGCCCTATCGCGCGGGCCTTATCCAGATTAGACCAAAGTAGCATGTCGATGCTTGCATTGACAAAATTCTCTGACAATGCTAAACAGTGTATTCTCCTGTTGGTATTGACTCTTGTTTTGAGTTCCAGGTGCTGCCAAACAGGTGCCTGATGTGCATGGGGCCTGCTGGGTGCTGCGCCTTACTAAAGTGATCATTTGGTGTCTGCTACAAGCATCGGCATGCCACGTTGGTCTAATCTGGATAAGGCCCGCGCGATAAGGCAAGTTGCATCCTGGTTGAGGAATGGAACGCCATCCCACAGCAACGTGTGACCAGGTTGGTGACCAGCATGAGGAGGAGGTGCCAGGCTGTTGTGGCTGCGTATGGATCTTCCACCGCTACTGAGGCTCCTGACGGTGTATTAAATGAATAAAGTGTAAAATTGCCAATATGTCTTGTTTGTTCCTTGTTACTGATAGAGAGTTCAATCATCCAATCCACCAAACAACTAAAAAAAAGAGTCAATACCAACAGGAGAATACACTGTTTACCATTGGCAGAGCATTTTAGCAAATTTTTCTTGGGCGCTACCCACATAATCAGCTGTGCTGCTCATCCCACAAATGCATGATACTTACAAGTTGGACATCATTGTGAAGGTAAATAAACAGGCTTTCCAACGATGTAAAATACAATGCCAAATAGCATTGGAACAACAGAGAAATAATCGTCCAAACACAAATTTCCAAACTTATTTTTCCGAGTTTAGTTTACAGCACTGTCGATAGATATCTCTGTCATCATTCCAATCATCAGTGAGAAAATGGCCAAGGTATTTTATTTCCTTGCATGTCGTGAGAGGAATATCACACAAATTAAGTTGACTTGACTCGACTTGAATTGACTTAAATTTGCTTAATTTAAATTGACTTGATTTGACTTGATTTGACTTTACTTGGTTTGAGTTTGTTTGATTGATTTAACTGACCTGACTCGACAAAACTTGGTTTCAGTAAATGATTTTACTTGTCTTGACTTGACTTGATTTGGCTGATTTTGTGGTTCTTCAGTTTGACTAGACATCACTACTCTTGTAGTAATGTCTGAATTGACATGACATGGGTTGACCAGATTTGATTTGAAATATCCTGGCTTTGCTTGACATGACCTTGTTTGGCTCGACTTGATCTGATTCAAGTTAATTCAAGACCATTTAACTGGACTTGACAACACAGGTACTTTTCAGGCCCAGGTCAGTGAGCCAAAAGGGAACATGGACATCTTCTCTGAACAAATGTTGTTTACGCTGATGAAGACAGAAGAACAGATGGCTGGCTTGCACCTGTGTCCCTCTGCATCAATACACACACACACACACACACACACACACACACACACAACCACACAATCACACACGTATAAATGCTTTTGTGACTCAGCATCCTTGCGTCAATACTGCCCTCAGCACCGTGCCGTCTGCCTGTTAGCCTGAACGTCTGGTCGTGACTGACGCTGGGTGGAGAGAATAAAGGGCAGAGGTAATGAAATGAGCAGAGATGTTGACACCTGAAAAGATTACAATTACCCAGGCTGTGATTACCAAGGTTTTTCAAATAGACGCTGTTGTTACACACACACGAACGAGGAAGCAGGAATACACGCTCAAATGTGGACCAAAATGGAAAACGGATATCGTGCTTCTGTTGTTCGGCTTCATGCTCAACTGTTCTTTATTAAATTCAGGCAAACACACATACATTATATTTCTATCATTGTTTTTGTGAGAACCTTGTATTTACAGTACAACATTAATTTACCCCAACATCGATCTAATTCCAAACCACCTGTTCCTGTTGTTTCATTATTGTGAGATTTTCACCTGCATGTGTTTTAGATTTGCTTTAAAGGACCAGTGTGTAACAATTAGGGGGATCTATTGGCATTAAGGCTTATTGATTTAACCTGTCCACACTGAGCTGGCACACACATTACTGTTCTTTAGGCACAAATTTATGAAGCAATAACTGACATAGGCCTTCCCACTTCCCTTTTTCTTGTTCTCCCTTGAGCCTCACCCTTTCTGTCATGTCCTTTTTACACTTTTCCCTCACAATGTTTGCTTTCATTTTGCCTGTTTCCTCCTCTACTAATCTGAGTTCTTTGTCCCTTTCCAACCTCTTGAACAGGTTCTTACTTTCTCTACCTAGTTTTTTGTGCATATACCGGTAAGTGCATATACCAAGTGCAACGTGACAGCAATATAAGAGATGATCAAATTGTTTGGAAGTCAAAATGTTTTCAATTAATGCAAGTATGAAAATGCTAGAACATGCTTGTAAGAATCATATTTGTGTGGAACATGTACTGACTGTGAAAACAAATCTTAATCATGATTTCCCAAAGTTTTGTCAAAATACAATTAGCAGCAAGGCAAATACACACGAAATGCAGAGGTGCTGTGTGAGTGTGTCTCACGTCTTGTTCCTCTGTGCTCCTTTAAACCTCACAAACAATAGAGAAAGACAAGTAAACAGTGACTGATTGATCCCAGTGCACCACCCAGTGTGTGTCTGTGTATGTGTGTGAGCCTCCATGCACACGTGTGCTCATTATGTTCCAGGGAGCATGTAAATACCGCTACGTGTGGATGTTTCAGTGTGTGTGTGTGTGTGTGTTTATGTAGGGAAGTGAAAATCAGAGCTCACACCTGTCTGTGTTCCCAGTAGTGTTGATATAGACTGTTTGTTGTACTGCAGTCAGGTTTCCTCTCACAGCCTTTATCTGCAGCAGCAAAGTGTGGGAAAAAGAGGAAATAGTTGAGAAAATAGGTGGTTGTGATTTGGTCTATCTTTTATGTAGCTGTCAGAAATGACACACGTTATCCTTTGGACATGACAAAAGAAGCAAACTAGTGAATACAATAGTGGAATAATGTAATGTATTGTCTGAACAAGTTCAAGTAAAACTGTCACCTAAGTAAATTAGCATAAAAATTAGGGCTGTCAAAGTGAACGCGATAATAATGCATTAGCGCAAATGCGTTTCAACGCCGCTAATTTCCTTAGCACATTAACGCAAGGTGCAATTTTTAGGTTGTAATGGGCTGTAGCTTGTTGCAAAGGAGGCTAAATAACGCTCCAAATTTAGGCACAATTTTGGCAAGGAAAAACTGTCATGGCCATTTTAAAAATGGTCCCTTGACCTCTGACCTCAAGATATGTGAATGTAAATGGGTTCTATGGGTACCCACGAGTCTCCCCTTTACAGACATGCCCACTTTATGATAATCACATGCAGTTTTGGGGCAAATCATAGTCAAGTCAGCACACTGACACACTGACAGCTGTGGTTACCTGTTGGGCTGCAGTTTGCCATGTTATGATTTGAGCATATCTTTTATGCTAAATGCAGTACCTGTGAGGGTTTCTGGACAATATTTGTCATTGTTTTGTGTTGTTAATTGATTTCCAATAATAAAT
>CAKAKR010064232.1:0-49401 GCA_916700685.1 Adelosebastes latens
TATTGGCAATTTTACACTTTATTCATTTAATACACCGTCAGGAGCCTCAGTAGCGGTGGAAGATCCATATGCAGCCACACCAGCCTGGCACCTCCTCCTCATGCTGGTCACCAACCTGCTCACACGTTGCTGTGGGATGGCGTTCCATTCCTCAACCAGGATTCGTTGCAGGTCAGCCAACGAGGTTGTGTTGGTCACTCTAACACGTACAGCACGCCCAAGCTGATCCTACAAGTGTTGAATTGGGTTGAGGTGTGGACTCTTGGCAGGCCGTTCCATTCTCTCTACTCCCACATTGTGGAGGTAGTCTGTGATAACCCTGGCTCTGTGGGGGTGAGCGTTGTTTCTTGGAGGATGAAGTTAGGTGCCAGATTGTGGAGATATGGGATTGCCACTGGCTGCAGAATCTCATCCCGATATCTCCCTGCATTGAGATGGCCTTCAATGATGTCAAGCCTTGTTTTGCCAGTGAGGGAGATGCCCCCCCACACCATGACACTGCCCCCACCAAAAGCTGTTACTCAATCGGTTCAACAATCAGCATAGCGTTCTCCACGTCGTCTCCATACTTTGACCCTGCCATCCGACTTTCGCAGACAGAACCTGGACTCATCACTGAACATGACATTCCCCCACATGTTCAGGTTCCATTGTCTGTGTTGTCGAGACCAGCGCAAACGGGCCTGACGGTGAAGGGCAGTCATTGCAGGCTTCCTGGTAGCCTTATGAGAATACACTGTTTACCATTGGCAGAGCATTTTGGCAAATTTTTCTTGGGCGCTACCCACATAATCAGCTGTGCTGCTCATCCCACAAATGCATGATCCTTACAAGTTGGACATCATTGCGAAGGTAAATAAACAGGCTTTCCAACGATGTAAAATACAATGCCAATTGACATTGTAACAACAGAGAAATAATCGACCAAACACAAGTTTCCGAACTTTGTTTTTCCAGTATATATAAGACAAAGAAAAGCAGGAAATCCTTAACTATCAAAATAATAACTTAAATTGTCTGTCAACTGAATCAATTGATCATTTAAAGGTTCAGTGTGTAGGATTTGGCGACATCTAGAGGTGCGGTTGCAGATTGCAACCAACTAAGTACCCCCTCCGCTCACTCCTCCCTTTCCAAGACTGTGATAACGTGAGCCGCCAAATTCAAAACAACGGTAATGCCGTTCACCTCGCTCAGAGGCCATCCATACCATAATAACACTACTTTAGGAGCAACGGAAGTCAGACGACGGCTGGCAGTACGTTCAAAATAGCTCCTCCCACTTTGCAACTCTATTCAAACAGGAGGAAATAGTGCTTGTTTCTAATAGTTTGTGGACAACAATGGAGCTCTATTGCACAGAGGAATAACATACTGTATATCAGGCTTTGATACACACACAATGTAGTACTTGTTAGTAGATGCATTCATTGTTGATTTGGGTTTCTTTATGGGATTTGTAGATAATGAGAAAAATCACTGAATATCAGCAGATTTATCCTTTAAAGTATTATTATTCACATCAAAAATGTGTAATTAAATGCTTGTCTTCTTACAATCCATTAGGGTTGGGTGATATTGAAATTCCCCTACTGACGATATTGCTTTAAGAAAAACAACGATATACGATACTATTGTCCAATACAGGCTTGCAATACACTGGCGATAACCTTGCAGTATCTGCAGCTTGGTAAGTCATATTAGCGATCTAATGTATTCACCATTTCCTCGAAACTGGCTTTTTCAACTGTATGGATGGAAACCATTTCTTTTACAATGTACCTGGTAAAACGAGTGTGTGCAGCACCACCAGAGTCTAACAAGCTGCTGCAGGTACACGTTATTCAACCGGCTGTGCTTTCAAACGCATCAGACTGGGGAATAATTAAACACAGATTCCACATTGATACAGTGAAATAATTTGCGTCCTGAGCTCCATCAAAGCTGCTGAAACTTTTTACTTTAAGCAGAACTCAAACACCATTTCCTCCGGATAATCACAGCAATATTTCCAGTGGTGTAAACAGGATTATTGTGGGGGAGCTTTGCGATTACGCTCTGATGTAAGCCGCCAGAACTGGCTTTACTCACTGTATTTGTAGTCGTGGCTTCATAGTGTGCATGCAAACATACCCAAATATGACTCATGAGTAAACAAACATAAATATAGGCAGCAAACTGTAATAATGGAAAGCAGGACACTGCGAGTTACTAATTTACTATGAACAAAGCCACAAGATATAATTGTCTTCTACAGTGAGAATGCTACAGTGAAAAGAGCTGCTGCCTCCCAGCCGTTTCTGTTCCTCAGCCATGATTGTGTCATGTGATGCAGGGTTTCCTGCAGTGTTGTCATGGCACTGTGCCTCTGTAGAGAGGTGCTAAATCATAGTGAAAGTGGGGGTGATTGTGCCATGCTATGCAATTGCAAAGTCAGCCACTCAACCTCGCTGCAATCACTTGGGTAAAATCACCCGGCAGGATATTTCTTTTCGATGGCAAAGTACTCTCAAAATTCTCCCACACACCTTTAGGGCCTAATTTTACTCCTTCCTCAGGGCACATAAATCGCTCCAAACAGCTCCTAACTCTCAGTACTACGTTGTGAATCTCAGGCTCTGCTGAGGTGTTCAGGAGCTCAGACATCACCGGAGCAGAAACACCAAGCAATTTTTAATCTATTACATTATTAATGATGATTAATCGATGATCACTGAGATCCTAATTCTGACTAACTTTGCAGGATGGGTGTATAAAGAGAGCTCAGCCCATAGACTGTATATAAGAAGTGGATGTCACCGTCACCCATTGCTTTGTGGACTACTGTTTTGAAGCCTCGAATTCGTCATTTTTGGTTTTTGGCCGTCGCCATCTTGGTTTTTAGGAACCAGAAGAGAGCTAAGTAGAACCAAACACTGAATAAGACATTTTTAGTAGAGTTGTTCCGATTCCGATACCAGTATTGGAAATGCGTCCGATACTGCCCAAAATTTGGCATCGGTTATCGGCGAGTACGCCAGTCTATGCACCGATCTATCTATCTATCTATCTATCTATCTACAGTGTAGTCGTTTAGCATAGAAACAACAGCTCTGGCAGAATCATTAGCAGCTGACACCTTATGAACGAGCTCCACTCAAAATGTAAATCCAAAGACACACAAATACACACACACACACACACACACACACACACACACACACTAATATCCAGGACAAGAGCTGTATTGGATTTTTAATTGAACGGACAGCGCCGCATCCATACCCACAGACACTGACACATCAATACACCCTGGACTGGACACACACAAAAACACACGTACACACTTTTAGTCTTGTAGGCATTGCTCATTAAGTTGAACAGTATGTAGAAATAAACCTGGTAGTTTTGGCCTGCTGTGACCTCTGCACCTTTTCATCAGTCTGAAATTAATTATCTGATATCTAATTACACTCAGGAATTCTGAAAAGACAGCAGGCTTTCTTCTCCACTGCACTCTCTCAGGCAAGAGTGGTGCAGCTCTTGTATATAATTTATAATATACTGTATGTATATATATATATATAGGGCTGTCAATCGATTAAAATAATTCATTGCGATTAATCGCAAATTAAACAGACGTTTTTTTTTTATATCTGTTCAAAATGTACCTTAAAGGGAGATATGTCAAGTATTTAATACTCTTATCAACATGGGAGTGGACAAATATGCTGCTTTATGCAAAGATATGTATATATTTATTATTGGAAATCAATTAACAACACAAATCAATGACAAATATTGTCTAGAAACCCTCACAGGTACTGCATTTAGCATAAAATCATAACATGGCAAACTCAAGCCCAACAGGCAACAACAGCTGCAGGGACCTCTTTGAAATTGGCCATGCCAGTTTTTCCAAAGTTTAACGCACGTTTGGAGCGTTATTTAGCCTTCGCAACAAGCTAGTATGGCATCGTTGGTACCAATGGATTCCTTAGGTTTTCTAGTTTCATATGATACCAGTATCTTCACTCTAGCTTTAAAACTGAACCTGCTACAACTTAAAAACCGCAGGTTGCGTTTATGAGTTAAAGAAATTAGTGGCGTTAAAACAAATTTGCGTTAACGCGTTATTATCAAGTTAACTTTGACAGCACTAACTTAACATTGCTGTTCCACTATATGGTTTGACCAGGCCTTTAGACTCCCACTATAGTGCCACATGTACCTGGTGCTCGAACCTCCGAGGGAACCGTTTGGAAACGTCTGTGATGCATTTTACTGAACATTGCTGTAGATACTGTAATGACAACAGCCTGATGTCTCTTTCCTGTTTCATGCAGGAATCCTGACTCCAGCTACCCTGTCTAGGATGGAAAACATTTATTTTCCACTCTACAATAATTAAAAGATTACGTTATTTGTGCAGTTTGTGGTTGTGTTTCCCTCCTACAGGAGGAAGCCACAGTGTGAGAGATAAAAAGCACTTATCTTACCTGTAATAAGAAGTCAAAGAGAGCCAGTCTCCCCCACTCTGAGTGGTGAACTCCCACACAGGGCGCTGATCTCAGGTCTGCTTCACTCCCACAGTGGACCTGCAGCAGCTTCTGGTACTGGGCCCAGCTGAGCGGCACCGAGTTCTGGTCGTTGTCTCCATCAGCGAGGTGCTGAATATCTGGATCCCACCACACTACAGGTCTGGGGTTGCCACTGGTGTAACGATACGGTAAAATATCACTGTGGAAAGTCCTCAGCACCGCAGGGAGACTCCTGTTGAGTCCCAGCACCCTGTCCAGGTGGAAGGCTAACACCTCAAACCAGTCGTCGGTGCGTTTGATCAGGGAACAGCGGCCCTGCTGGCAGCGCTCACTGTGGGTTTCTGGATGTCTGAGGTCAGGTCCATGCTCAGGGGAACCCCTCTTATGTGATGGATGCTGTGATGGAGAAATACAGTTGATGCTTTACATTCAGTTTTCATTTATTAAACACCATTTACTATGAGACACCACACCCAACATCTAGTGCCTCAGGCTACAGTCATGAGTATTTAGTTGAAATGGCTTCAATTCTGATAATGTGAATGTATATGAAATAGGGCTATCAATCGATTCAAATATTTAATTGCAATTAATTGCATGATTGTACATAGTTAATCACAATTAATCTGAAATTAATCGCACATTTTTATCCGTTCAAAATGTACCTTAAAGGGGGATTTGTCAATTATTTAATACTCTTATCAACATGGGAGTGGGAGTGGTATTACTGCTATTATTAGTAGTAGTCGTCATATTTCTATTGTTATTAATGCTATTATTAGTAGAAGTAGTCATATTTCTATTATTATTACTGATATTATTAGTAGTCGTCATATTTCTATTATAAGTACAGCTATTATTATTAGTAGTAGTCATATTTATATTATTATTACTGCTATTATTAGTAGTAGTAATATTTATATTATTAGTACTGCTATTATTAATTAGTAGTCATATTTCTATTATTATTACTGCTATTATAATTAGTAGTCATATTTCTATTGTTATTACTGCTATTATTATTAGAAGTAGTCATATTTCTATTATTAGTACTGCTATTATAATTAGTAGTAGTCATATTTCTATTATTATTACTGCTATTATTATTAGAAGTAGTCATATTTCTATTATCGCTCTATTATATCCACCGCTATTGATTATTGTTATTAGTCCTATTTGTATTACTACTTATACTACTTATGGTCAGTTTATGTGGTTGGGAGATGAATTCTTTGGAAACACACATCCATCTACATTGTGTGACATTTCAAATGATCTCCTAACATGTCATTAAGAACTGTGTACCTGCTGGTGTGCGGGAGGATCCAGCGCTACCTGGAGCACCTGTCCATGTGCAGGTACCCTGGCCTTACTGACCACCTCGCCCTCAGCCAGGAGCTCCATCTTCTGGACGTCATCCTCGCTGAGCCAGGGAAGAGGCCGGAGATCTGGACTAATCCTGACCCTCCTGTGGTCAGTGTCTGGGAAGTCCTGGTCTCTAAAGCTCCGACACCAGCCGCCGTCATCTTTCTTTATGGCTGCCTCTGGTTTGGAAAAAGCCTTTCTACGGTCCAGCGACCCAGGATTCCTCCTCTCTTCGGAGGGATCCTCGGAGAGATTATGGTGTTTCTTTAGATCCCTGGAGGGCTTTTTCACAGCCGGCTGCTCCTTACCGACTTTGTCAGATTTCCCAGAGTGCTTTGTTGCTTGTCTGTGTTTTTCCAAAGCCTGGTGATGTTCAGCGAGCTTTGCACTTGTACGGCTGCCATGTATTTGTGTGTGTGCATTCCTGTCCCATCTGCCTGCCTGTCTGTCTGCAGCTCGTCTGCCATTTATTAGGCTATCTGCTGCGGCAGGGATATGTGCCGCTGTGGATTTGCTCCTTTCAAGATGAATGTAGGTCTGCGCAGTGTGCTTTACCACAGCGCTGTGGTTGCTTGGCTTAATTCTATGCTTTGGCACTGCGTTGTTGACTGTAAACTCTGGGAGACGGGGACCGTGATGACTGGTTGGATGCTGGATGGCGCCCGCCGTCTCTTTCCTTTTGGAAGCGATGCCTTTGTTTTTCTGTTTATTCCTGCGCAAGCCTGCGTGACTTCTCTCTTTGATGCTGTTTTTGTCATCGCCAGCGGCGTCCCCGAAAGGTTTCGGTGCCACTGAATGTTTAGACGTCTCTTTCCGAGCGCTGGATTTCCAGGCCCCGCTGTGGATGCGAGTGAGTGGCTGCTGGAAGGCAGCAGCCGGATGGGGCTCCACGACTCTGGGCCTGGATCTGAACTCCCCGGCGGAGCTCAGGGCCCGGGACGACCGCCAGTCAATGTCAGCGCGCGGCAAAGGAAGGGGGAGAGTCAACGTCATCACAGAGATCGTGAGGAAGAGGAGGAAGAGGGGGGAGAGGAGGAGCAGCCACTTTTGACCACAGCAGAGTTTTGACCACGCTCGCCAGGCCTGGAGGAAAAAAAAAAATAGACAGAAAGAAACACAACTTAGAGGGAGACCAACAGAACCATGATTATAATGGAGTGGTACCACGAATGGCAAAGATAGCATTTGCACTAAACAGAATGGAGCGCTCAGATTCCTGTGGGGTTAACCAAAGCATGTGGGAAGCAAATGTGTTCATGATTCACACAAGGGAGTAGAAAAACAAACTGTGCTGTGGCACATTATTCTGTTCTGTGACATCATCACAATAGGGATGTGTGACCTTTGAGTGTTTATTACCCAAAATGGAAATGAGACAGAAAAGCAGGGATTTGGGTGACAAAGAGGGAGCAGAGCTGAAACATCCTGTTTATGATGCACAAATCTGAATATGTAAGCGGCAAGAATATAAAGCTTGCGTCGGCCGGCTCTGTGTTTCCAGTAGCTTACAGCAGAATTGGACTTAT
This sequence comes from Adelosebastes latens, assembly GCA_916700685.1. Classification (NCBI taxonomy): domain Eukaryota; kingdom Metazoa; phylum Chordata; class Actinopteri; order Perciformes; family Sebastidae; genus Adelosebastes; species Adelosebastes latens. Next base: position 7,412 of record CAKAKR010064232.1, read on the forward strand.
CCAGCTGAGACCAATAGCGGTGTGCCCATAATTCAGTGCTGCTTTCTGCACGCAATGCACAGCAAGAGGAAAAAGCCATATTTCACACACACACACACACACACACACACACACAACACCCTGTCACTGGCCCAATATGGCGTACTGTACACTCACTGAAGGCTCCATAAAAGTGATTTTGCTTCAGGAATTCAAAATGCCGGCCCTTTATTTACTGTAGAGTCAGGCTGACATATTATGCACTCCTTCCATTGGATACCTTTGAACGGAGGCAGCAAAATGGTAGCTCTATGAAACATCCAAATAATAAAACCAGAATAAAGTCTTGGCGAGATTTATTGTTGAGTATTCCAGGGTTTGTGTTGGAAGAAGCCTCCATAGCAACACTTATTTTATGAGACCCCAAACATCTGAACAGAGACTGCAAATAAAATTATACTAGACCAGTGTATGTGTACTGACAAGCACTAGAAAAACAGATCATATTCCCCCCAGGCTATTAAATAGGCGTTATCAGTCGCTACAAGCCCCATAGATGTGGGTCAATAGGGGCCTACTACACCCACTAGTAGGTTTTCTCTTCTATTCACATGGTAGATCACCACTACCAAACATAGTAATTATGACAGGAGCAGAAGCGGAAGTAAGGCGCTTTAGTATACACAGTGTGAAATATTCATATTCATTCAGTCATATTTCTATTATTATTACTGCTATTATTAGTAGTAATAGACATATTTCTATTATTATTATTACTGATATTATTACTGATATTATTAATAGTAGTAGTCATTCATATTATTATTACTGCTATTATTATTATTATTATTAGTCATATTTATATTATTATTACTGCTACTATTACTACTATTATTATGAGTAGTAGTAGTCATATTTATATTATTATTACTGCTATTATTAGTAGTAGTAATCTAATCTCTATTATTATTACTGCTATTATTAGTAGTAGTAGTCATATCTCTATTATTATTACTGCTATTATTACTGCTATTATTATTAGTAGTAGTAGTCATATTTCTTATATTATTACTGCTACTATTACTGCTATTATTATTAGTAGTAGTCCTATTTCTATTATTATTACTGCTACTATTAGATATTATCATTATTAGTAGTAGTAGTCATATTTCTATTATTATTACTGGTATTATTACTGATATTTTTATTACCACTGTATTACATGTATTACTACTTATAGCTGTTATTATTATTATTGTTGTCGAGGCAGACGGCCGCCCACCCAGAGCCTGGTTCTCCCGAGGTTTCTACCCGTTAAAGGGGACTTTCTTCTTGCCACTGTCGCACCGAGTGCATGCTCATGGGGGTTCTCTTGTTGGGTCTCTAAATTATAGAGTCCAGTCTAGACCTGCTCTATATGAAAAGCGTTTTGAGGTAACTTCTGTTATGATTTGACGCTATATCAAAATAAACAGAATTGAATTGAAAATTTTCCGAGGTTGGCTGGCAGTCCCCCTACAGACAGGGTGGCCTACACTTCATGTCCAGTGGAAAAATAAACAGCAATAGAGGACGCATCTATCCCTATAACGAAGCTTCCTTTCATTCCAACAAATTGGAATCGTGCCCAAACGACATTAGCAACTGAAACCTGAAGCAAACAGTGAACGCTCTATTTCAATGCCCTGCTTTTTATCCATATACAGTAAGTAAAGCCATATAGGTGAAAGGCTTCATTTCTCACCAGGATGACCCAGATACCTGCTCTCTCACTCTCTGTCCTCCTCTCTTTTCCTCCATTTAGGTGAACGCAGAGTGGAGGAATGTCTCAGACCCTTGAGACGTCTTCCCCATCTCAGAGCCGTTAACAACATTCCCAGATCCCTCCACCTGTGAAAGGATCCCATTATTCTTCCCCTGGACTGGAATGCCCTGATCCAGGCTCCCTGCGCTGTCAGCTTAAGTACTGAGAGAGCCTGACATACTTATATATACATAATGAGTAGGGCCCCAATGTCTGTAGAAACACCATTTTTTAATATGCTACAGTGAGTATAGTGCTGCAGTGGCGATGAAGGATAGCACAAGGTGGACGTCTACTAACAGTGCTTTGTGGAGGGTTCACAATGAATACTAATCAGTCCACAATCGATCAAAGGTGGTACACTGAGCAATTGAATGTCACTGAATCATTGCTGCGTTTAGTGTGAGGCTTTTGTGAATTACACTAAATAAATGGGATCATTGCTGAGAGGGTTGGCAGCCTCTGCCGACCTCTAAATGGCTTGTTATATTTCACGCCACTGGGTTGGATTTCACAGCAGATCTGCGAGATTGCCTGCCTCTGCCTCACTCCAGTGAGCATGAGGGAGAAGTTAACAGTCATATTTGTTTGCCTATTATTGTAAGGACATTAGATATGCAACGATTAGTGGCTTAATCAATTATTCAATGGACAAAAAATGAACAGGCTAATGTTTTTTTTAATTAATTCATTGTTTCAGTCATTTTTCAAGCAAAAAAAATGCCAGAAAAATGCTGGATCTAGCTTGTCAAATGTGATGATTGGGCAATTATTTTTCCTGGGGGGGCCACATGAGAAATCCAGATTGTTGCCGGGGGCCAAACAAATTCTGTCAGACGTAACCTTTTATCAAAAGATTAAATCATAGAAAACATTTTTTTCAGCATTTATTACACTGAAAATCACTCCAAACAGCATATTATTAAAAAAATTACATTTTATGCAGCAGTATTTGAACTGTACAGGACTGACTGTTTTGGGTAGTAATGTTTCCATTAACAAAACTTAACATTTAACTTAATATTAACACTTAAATGTCCTTCTTTCGTTGCATGCAGCTTTGTAAAAAAGTCCTTGCTGCTTTTGTAACTTAACTAGCAATCCCTCGGCTGTCCTCCCCTTCTCATCTCCAGATGGGTTTCTGTATTTTTCCGTATGTTTTGTCCCAAAGTGGCGGTTCAAGTTGTAGTCTTTGAATACAGCCACGTGTTCGTCGCAAAATAAGCACACAGCTTCATCGCCAACCTCCACGAAAAAAAATACTTAGCGGTCCATGACTTATTATAGACGTGCCGCCTCAGCGGGTGAAGCTACTTCAAACATCACTCACATCAATTTAACGTCAATGTCAAGTGTGACAGGAAGAAGCACACTCACGATACACGAGCGTTTCAAAATAAAAGCTATTTTCTTTACTGTTTTTTTTTTAGCTTCGTAAGTAATATTGTGTGGTTTGTCTGAGACCTCCCAGGCCAGGCAGAACCATCACGAGGGCCGCTTCTGGCCCCGGGCCGTATAATGCCCAGGTCTGCTTTAGACAGTAACGAGCACATTAAAGAAATTACAGTGGCCTCAGAGAAATTGTTAATGCCATTTTTTCCATAATTCTCTTTACATTTCATAGACTAAATTAATCGATTGATAAAGGAAATAATAAGCCAGCCCAGTTGCCAGGAAAAAATGTTGGCATTGGACGTTTCAGCAAACGGGGGATACGTTGAATGTCGACATTTTTGCATTCGGTCAGAGCAAGCGGCGTAGTTTAAATAGCAAAAAGACACGCCGAGCGGGCAGGTCCAACAAACACAAGGCTTTCATCCAGGAGACCGCTGTTAGCGTCCCGTTAAGATTCACTTTCACATCACAATTTGCTGTTCGTTCGTGTCCTGTGTTCACAACGTTTCATTTTCTCTGTACAAAAGAAGTAGTTTTAAGCCCAACCATGTTGTTCTGCCTATACCTAACTATGGCGGTTTTGTTGCGTTGTTACGTTGTTATGTTAAAGTATTATTTGAACACAAACCATGATCTTTTTTCTAACCTTAACCAGCTAGTTTTGTTGTAACCAATCGTTTCACAATGTTAACCACGTGGCATTGTGCGTTTTTTCAAGCGTGATACTGTACAAGGCTGATATGAAACGTATTTTTGGTTCAGAAACGTCGACATTCAATGTGTCCATGGTTAGCAGGAACCAACATTTTTCTTCAGCAGCTTTAAATAGTTATTTAAAAGTCAATAATGTAAATATATGCTCCTTAAAATTATAATCGTTATTTTCATCAACCGCCAATTTTAAGCTACTATTACTTGATACTAATGAAGCCTGGCCTTCTCAAACAAAATAATACCCAGAAGTAACCTTTTTTGCATGCGGACAGCCCCTCTATAGACATAAGTCAGCAGTGTCTGCATATACGGTATACACCATACATTACATATCAACTTACACTTCATTGTGTAACCCATGACAAATACCCATGAACCTTGTAACCTTGTATTATTCCCACTATTCAACTCCAGTATAATCATGTGTACATGCACACCTGGAGACCTTGGAAGAAGGGAAAAAGATTTAGAAAGTGTATGTGAATGTCATCAGCTGACAGGAAGTACACATGGACCCAAGCTGTTGCCTAGCAACGCAATTCTGTTGCAATTTCGTAGCAATTCCGTCAAAATGCGCTAAAACAGAGTTTTTCAGACAGAGGGTAGATACAGGTATATTCAGGCTGACAGTATGAGGAAAATAAAGGTTTTTTTTAACATTAAATCATGTAAACATGTTCTAGTAGAAACACAAAATACAAGTATGAACCTGAAAATGAGCATGATATGGGACCTTTAAGGCTGCTGCAACAACTCTCTCACATGTTACATGAATTCACTGCTGCACACTGCACTGATTCTCACCCAGATTCAACATGTTAATAATAAAACAAATAACTCGGTCCGTGTTGAGACCTGACATGATATTATCACAAAAGCAAATACATGAGTCACTAAATATTAATGTGTTACCGTGTCACTTGTTTTCCCAGCGGCCTGCCGTCCCTCCTCTCAACCTACATCTCCCTCACTAGTTTTGGCTGAACATCGCTAATTAGCATCCAAGCATGTACGGCTTTGTGTGAATGTGTCACCATGAGAGTGTGTTGTTGATACTCTCTACAGAAAACACACAGCCAGGCCTTAGTAAAAGGTCAACAGAGAGACATGAACGCAGCTGGAGACACGCTCACAGAAGGAAACACACTGTATATGTTTCATGTGATGTGGTTGGCTGTAGTCTTCTTGTGTTTTCACTATATGCTTTCATGCATTTTGACCTACAGAATAAATACACGGTGAAACCACATCTAATAAACACCAGTTTGTGGGTAAATACACACACACCAGGGCTTTCTGTTTCCTTTAAAGACACAAGGTTACAGAGAGTCTAAGTTATTGTAACATGTTCTCTGTTCTTTCAAAAAGAAAAATGACACTATTACTGGCAAGCTAAAGATATTTTCCTCTTGTTATCTCTCCAAATTCTCCTTCTCTCTGACAGTTTGGCTATTTGTGCCTTTGTTCCCCCCCTCTCTGTCTGGCTCCAGTCTTCTCACTGTGCGGCTCTGACAACATCTATCTTATCTGTTCAAAATGTACCTCAAAGGGAGATTTGTCAAGTATTTACACTCTTATCAGCATGGGAGTGGGCAAATATGCTGCTTTATGCAAATGTATGTATATATTTATTATTGGAAATCAATTAACAACACAAAACAATAACAAATATTGTGCAGAAACCCTCACAGGTACTGCATTTAGCATAATAAATATGCTCAAATCATAACATGGCAAACTGCAGCCCAACAGGCAACAACAGCTGTCAGTGTGTCAGTGTGCTGATTTGACTTTAACTTGCCCCAAACTGCATGTGATTATCATAAAGTGGGCATGTCTGTAAAGGGGAGACTAGTGGGTACCCATAGAACCCATTTTCATTCACATATCTTGAGGTCAGAGATCAAGGGATCCCTTTGAAAATGGGCCATTCCTCGCCAAAATTTAGCGCAATGGAGTGTTATTTAACCTCCTTCGCGACATGCTAGTATGACATGGTTGGCACCAATGAATTCCTTAGGTTTTGTAGTTTCATATAATACCAGCACTTTCACTCTACGAAATATCGTATAGCATCCATCGGATTTTTTAAGAGGTAAAAAAAAAAAATCAACAGTGTTTTGGAGAGTCGATACAATATCGCACAACATAATATCGGATTACTCATGTGTATGGGTATTTTCTTGCACCCCTAGTCAGCGTGTAAATAAATCTGTAGATACTGGGAGATACACTGTATATTATATATTATATATTATATATTTCTAGTTTCATATTATATCTGTATCTTCACTCTAGCTTTTAAACTGAGCAGTGGTACGACCTAAAAATCGCTATTTGTGTTAAAGAATTAGCCAGCCCTATATATATACATATATACACTTGACCTACATATATACATATATGTAGGTCAAGTGTCTGACTATGTGTCTCACAGCTCTTTCTATCCTCTTCTTTCTCTTTTAATATCCCTCCTTTCCTTCTGTCCCAGCTGAAGGCTGCAGGGGAGGTATGCAGCATTGGGTTGAGACACGCAACAGGTGCTGCAGCTAGCCAGCTAGCCTCAGGAGAAAGAGGTGAGGTGAGGATGTCTGAGGCAGAAACCTGTCTCACTGCACCATCTTATTATATGAGACCTTTTATCGGTGGAGGCAGGGCAAACAACCACAGGAGAAACACCATAACAGAGAAGCATGTTGACTCAAAAAAACTGTATTCAACTCTGACAGAATCCTGTAAGAGGGAACTTAAAGGTGCTCAACAGATGGAGGTTTTCACAACAACAACAACAACAACAACTGGAAACTAGCCATCAGTTTGGGAGTGCGTTCCATCTGTGCTGTAGTTGGCATTACACAGCTACAACAAAGTTACTGTGCTTTACTAACAAGAAAGAGGACTCCATACATTCTTCCAAAGTTCAAAATGGTGAGGTGGAGAGGATCTTTCATCTCTATATTTCTGTACAAAAATACTGAGATTGTGTGACTGAGCATGAAAAGGGTGAGAACTGACCCGATTAAATCCAGTCGGAGAGATGTTCTTTGCTAAAGCAAGGATTGTGTGTGTGTGTGTGTGTGTGTTTGTGGGTGAATGGTATGTGCATAGTCCTTGTGTGAGTGTGTGTGTGTGTGTGTGTGTGTGTCTGTGTGTGTGCCAGCTAGTAATTGAAGCTATAGTGCAGACAGAGACCTTCTGACCTCATACATTTCAAACATAATTCCAGCTTTGATGGCTCTATTAAGCCAATCTTGACTAACTGCTCATTCTAACCGCAGTGTGTTAACATCAGCTCACAGCTCCCTGATGCCTTTATATCAACTTCTTATCATTCATATGGTGTTAACCCGACTTTTTGCTGTATTACGCATCAGTAAACAACATTTTCTTACCTCAGTTTTCTCTGCTATGTAAATGTTTAGAGTTACAGAATAGATTGTAAAACACTTGTAATTTAGTATTTATATCCTCATGAATATAATACTTCTGATCTACAATACATTTAAATCAACGTGTACACAATTTTACCCAAAAAAAACAACAGTTTGACCTTCAGTAGTGTTGGAATGGAACCTGGATTGCTAGACAGAGAAATTGCTTCATGAAGACTGATGAAGAACCCACTGTTCTGATTGCATTAAAAAAGTACTTCTTTTTTTTTTACGCTGACTTTATGCATATGATAGTGTATTCTTTATACTATGACAGTTTTCCTAAAATTTGATTTTATATATCGCAATATATTGCCTTACTTACAGTATTGCACTATATCGCAATATATTGAATCCCTATATGTAACCTATGTAACCCCTGTATGGTGATACATATCGTATAGCCAGATTCTTGCCAATACACAGCCCTAACACTGACTTATATCTGCACAGACATGCATGCACCAAAGCACCCACAGTAATCTGCACATGTACTTGCACACATATAATGTACATCTATACACTGTCTGTTTATGTATTTATTAACTTATTTATTTCCTTTTTCTAAATCTCTTTTCCCTTCTGCCAAGGTCTCCAGGTGTGCATGTACACATGATTATACTGCAGTAGAATAGTGGGAATAATACAAGGTTACAAGGTTCAAGGGTATTTGTCATTTTACAACACAGGTTTACACAATGAAGTGTAAGTTGATATGTAATGTATGGTGTATACCGTATATTATGCAGACACTGCCAACTTATGTCTATAGAGGGGCTGTCTGCATGCAAAAAAGGTTACTTCTGGGTATTATTTTGTTTGAGATATCCAGGCTTCACTGGTATCAAGTAAAAGTAGCTGAAAATTGGCGGTTGATGAAAATAACGATTATAATGTTAAGGAGCATATATTTACATTATTGACTTTTAATTAACTATTTAAAGCTGCTGATTCAACCCAGTCGGCGAAAAAATGTCATGGTCAAGACCGAAGTGATTATTTTTAAGACATCTTGTCAGCCATTGTTTTACTGTTTAATTTGTCATTGAACGTAACTTTCTTGTCGCTGATCTTTCTCCGAGACAGTGTAATACTGCCACAACGCCGACTTTTTTTTTTCACTTTTATTTGTGAACAAACCACATGTGCTGCACACCGCCCGCCGTCATACCAGAGTCGTGTCCAGCCAGTGTCTTTCTCCTCTGAATCGGCAGCTGGTTACTGTTTTCCGAGACCGACCGCAAATAACCAACACAACATTTAGCCGGCACAAAATTGATGCAACACAACAGATAAACATTGGCCACTGCCATCGGTGAATGTCATTTTATTTGACGATGGATGGCAGTCAACGAGGTGAAATCAGTAAACTACACGGTTAATTTTACAGTATGCCCGGTATGCTGTTTTTTTTTTAAGATAAAAAACATGAATTTAATTTACTATGTGAAGAAAAGGGGGGAAAGAGGGAAGAGATGAGAAGTAAAGGAGAGCAAAAGCACATCTAAGCAGGTGTGTGTGTGTGTGTGTGTGTGTGTGTGTGTGTGTGTGTGTGTGTGACAGAGAGAGGATCTGACTGGTTTCATTAAGGTTCCCTCTCAAAAGACAGGCTGGTGTTGACAGCTGAGGGACACACAAACACATCCCTGTACTTCTATCTCTGTGAGGACCCTCATTGGCATAATGCTTTCCCTAGTCCCTTACCCTAACCATCACAAATAAATGCCTAATCCCAACCCTTACCCTAAAATAACTCTAATCTGAACCTTAAAACCAAGTCTGATCCCTCAAACAGGCCTTTGAAGAAATGAGGACCGGCCAACATGTCCCCACTCTGCCAGACTAAACCTCACATTGGTCCTCACAAAGATAGATGTACAAGAATACACACACACACACACACACACACACACACACAGCGAGTACAGAGAGGAGCACAGGGGAAAGGATGTAAGAAAGATAAAACAAATGCAAAAGCAAAGCAACTAAAGCAAAGTGATGTGCCAGGACGTCGAACGCACTCAGTAACTTCTCAATTGGTTTTCTGCCGTGTTTGAGTCTGAGGATGATGACAACACATGAAAGATGAAAAATAAATGAGTCGTGCTATTCAGAGAGCCCGATACCATCCACTTGTTTTCTACATAGAAAATAATGAGAGCACTGCAGCCAAAGGAAGAGTAGGTGATGATGAAAGATTATATCTTCATTTTTAAATGTCCGTATTTTCAATATAGGTTTTGCAATATAGAGAAAAAGGGCATTATTCGTGTGGTGGCTTTAGGGTCAACTGCCATTACATTGAGAACTATATAACATTTAGTTGCACCTTTGCACCACGCATTCAGCGCTAGGCGTGAAAAGCACAATGCATTTCAAGGTCGGACCCCAATGACACGGCTCAGAACTCTACTTTTCAAATTTGCAGCTATAAAAGACAAGAGGATGTGGTATCAATATATACGGTGGAAAAAAGGGAGGAGGCGTTAATGTTCTATAGCCCAAGGGCAAACATGCCTGAAGCAGATGAGTACATCAATGAGTTGTGGAATAGCTGAAGTAATATGAACCGATATGATGTGAGCACACGCAGGATTGAATGTTCACACAGCTGGAAATGATTCATGTAGGCAGTTAACACGTGGACAAGCTAATGCATTGGTAAGCATACGGTATGAAAGCATAGAGTATAGTGCGTGCTACCAGATGTATTCATATATAGTGCACAATGATTTATGTATTTCAGTACTGTTCTGTGAATAATCGTACAGTATATCTAATGATTTCCACAGTGAAGACACCTTACACTGCTCTTCCTGTTGAGTGAAATGAGAGCAGTCCTCCGTCCTGCTCTCCAGTCAGCAACTTTCTCTTCTGGAAAGCAGCCATCGGATGAAATTACCCAAGGTGAAATTTGACGTGGATTAAATCAGCCGAGGGTGTTCCTTGTGAGGAAGGTTAAATGTTTCTAATGAAGAGCAATCTTTGGAGGCAGAGGGTTACGTCTTCTAAACGAAGTACTTTTTTCAATGCTCTGCTGTACTGTACTGCTGTATGTTGAAGATCAGGCTTTGATCACTCTTACATTCTTTAAATCTACGGTACTTTCTTAATGAATCACATGTGTGATGTTTGTCAATTTAAAAGATAATTTTGCAAAAGTCAAGAAAGTCACGTATTTTTGTCCCACCCCTACTAGAAATGTCTTTTTCTGTTTGGTTTGTGTGGCGGCAGCTGCCATCCATTGTCAGTCATTGTGACTGTGTGTGTGTGTGTGTTCTATCTGTACAATGACCTGAATGCCATCATGCGTCAGTTGAGCAGCTTGAGTGTGACAGCGGGCAGTCTGGAAACTCTTCTGCTGACAAGCACAGCTGGTCAACTGGTGTGCATCTGTGTTTGTGCATCCTGTGCTGTGTGTGTACTCCATGCATGCTTTTGCACATTCAATATTTGTCAGCATACATAAACATGTATGTTAGTCTGTATGTCTGCGAGTGACAGCAGCGCTGAGAGATAGCTGGGGACAATGAGTCGTTTTATTATTGTACATGAGCATCCAGCTTGGGAGGCATTGCCAATAGGGCTGTCAAAGTTAACGCGATAATAATGCGTTAACAAATTTGTTTAAACGCCACATATTTCTTTAACGCAATAATACAACTTGTGATTTTTAGGTTGTAGCGGGCTCAGTTTTGAAGCTATGTAGTTTGAAACTAGAAAAACCTAAGGAATCCATTGGTAACAACCATGTCATAGTAGCTTGTCGTGAAGGAGGATAAATAACGCTCCAAACTTATGCTAAATTTTGGCGAGATAAAACTGGAATGGCCCATTTTCAAAGGACCTTGACCTCTGACCTCAAGATATGTGAATGAAAATGGGTTCTATGGGTACCCACGAGTCTCCCCTTTAGAGATATGCCCACTTTATGATAATCACATGCAGTTTGGGGCAAGTCATATTCAAGTCAGCACACTGACACACTGACAGCTGTTGTTGCCTGTTGGTCTGCAGTTTGCCATGTTTTGATTTGAGCATATTTTTCATGCTAAATGCAGTACCTGTGAGGGTTTCTGGACAATATTTGTCATTGTTTTGTGTTGTTAATTGATTTCCAATATTAAATATATACATACATTTGCACAAAACAAGCATATTTGCCCACTCCCATGTTGGTAAGAGTATTAAATACTTGAAAAATCTCCCTTTTAGGTACACATGATTACTCGCGATTAAATATTTTAATCGACTGACAGCCCTAATTGCCATACAACTCACGAGCACCTCAACTTTACTGTCTGAACCACGGCACAAAATGATCATAACAGAAGTTAACATGAATTGCTCAAAAATGACTTAATACTGAGATTTCTGTTCCAGCCTGGACTGTGTGTTGGAATAAAATGTTGTGCTTTTTCCCTGGCATGAGATCACTGCCAACAATCCCAGTACTAATGGCCACCATTAGACGTTAATGAAGGCAACAGATTACCAAATGTGCCTTTAAAAAAATAAGTGTACAGTTAAAGGAATGAAATGAGGAGTCCAAGTGCACAGTCGAGTGTGAGAGTCTAAAATGGGCTCAAACAGAAGTAGACGCGTGATGAATCCTTTCTCAAGACCAAGCTAGATTCAAGATTTACTGTAAACGGCACCTGGTAAATAATTCTTATTCTGATATTTAACCAGTTAACTCACACAGGACAATGTAGTGGATTTAAACCTACAAACATTTACAATAGGATCTAGAAATTAGCAGTAGTGTAGACGGTGTGTTCAAATGCAACTTGTCGGCCAAGACAAAGGCAACGTGAGGCGCCGCTAGTTCTCGGATGTCGGCTTGGTGTGTCTGGGCCTTAATACCTAACTCTTAGGCACAAAAAATCAATCTATGGTCTTCCAAGAATGCGATGCCGATGATTTACTAATGTCACTGATAGGACAGTGATAATTGGACTACTCATGAGTGATGTGTAAGTGACCATTTACCAGTCTTTGCAACTCTTCAGAGCTTTATTGAAGAATTAAAGCACTTATGTGGTGACTAATCTATCATTTGTCCTGCTCCTTTATTTCTTTGGAGGGGCATTTCTCAGTTATTCAAAAACATTTTCCACTGCCCTTGACTTGTTCCCAATTTTCCAAAAGCTACCTCAGAATAAAATATGTACCGCATGCAGGCAGCCACAAAACATCTCTTTGTGTTCAGAGAGCCAAACCAATCTCACCTTGATATGAAAAAGCTGCGTTAAAAAGCTTTGTTGTTTGAGTGAACAGACTTGATTTTTTTTTTTTCCTTTGGCAAAGGAATACAGGATGCAGCGCTTTATGTTCCTCATCTGTGTGTGTGTAGAATGAAGCCCAGACATCAGATCATAGCTCTGAAAGTAATTACTCCGCGGCACAAAAAAAACCTCTCTACATATGGCTGCAGTGGGAGTGCACATGTGGTTGAATCTGTTCCCAATTGCACATTCCTTTCTCCTAAGAGGAAGGTGCAGCATGAGCGGGAACATTTGCTGAAGTGGTGGCCAAAGGAAAACCAAGCCTGACGTTTCAAAGTCATTTGCTGACACACAAAAAACACACTAAATTTGGCCAAATCACATCCACTTAAGCCAAAATCACACTGTAGATAAAAAAAAAGGAAGGCTATCGTAGCTGCCAGAGCCGCAACCTCTTTACTTCTTAGCAGAGATGGAGACTCGAGTCCGCGACTTGGACTCAAGTCGCACTTCAAGGTCACGGCTTTCAAAGTCATCAGATTGCAGCATTGTTCACACTACACTACTTGCTGTCTGGTAATCATGAGTCTTTAAGTCGTTGTGGTTTTCACACTACATGACACATTGCAAGATCTTTCAACAGGAGGAGTCCCCGCTGAGGTCTCCAAACTACGTTTCTGTGATGAAAACACATGCGAGAAACACACGGTAAATGACGTGATACCATTCGCAAGAGACATTGCTGATGTTGTCGTTGGCACGTGTTCGCAAAATAGCCTGCTTCCATCGGTTTCCACACCGGCGTTGCCAGATCTCGCGAGAGAAACACGCAACCAGGTAGAAACAAGCCCAAAAGAAGCAACTCTCCCCCCCCATCCCCACCACCCAAAAAAAGCCCCAAAAATGCCTTCCTAACACAATATAAGAGAGAGGCAGCCACTTGATCCCTTTCATTCATGCTACATGCAGTACCTGTGAGGGTTTCTGGACATTATTTGTCATTGTTTTGTGTTGTTGATTGATTTCCAATAATAAATATATACATACATTTGCATAAAGCAGCATATTTGCCCACTCCCATGATGATAAGAGTATTAAATACTTGACAAATCTCCCTTAAAGGTACATTTTGAACAGAAAAAACAAATGTGTGATTAATTTGCAATTCATCGTGATTAAATATTTGAATCGATTGACAGCCCTAGTATAAACTTAATGTGACTAATTTATTTTTGTCCCCACACGACCCCCTGAGGTGATTACAACAGATTAGCGACAGTTGTAGGTCAATTTACATCCCCACCCACTACTTGGTTTGCTTTAACAACAAGTAATCCTGCACAGCATGAGTGTTCAACGATACACAAGCCAGCCACCTCCACACAGAGACGAGCAGCAGATGGACAGTGTCCCTCTCGGAGTTGCACTCACAGCAGACTGAGTGGGAGGCAAAGCGCCTCTGAAGTCACTTTCACTACAGTGAAATCTCTCCTATTGTTCTCTGTGCTGTTGGTCTTTGTACTGTAACAAAGTCGATACCGCAAAGCTTCAGACAGTGGCAACGTATTCATTCTATAAACACAGACACACACACGTGCCAGACTGCTGCTTCTGTAAATGTGCTTGCTTGGCATCTTTTATTCACTCTGTTACTGGTTTATTTGCTTCCTTGTATCGTAAACATTTCAAATAAACATTACAGGCCAGCAGGATATGGGCTTACACTGGGCCTATATTCACTTAATGAAATGCCTTGCTGAGTCAAACAAGTTAATCACTGGGAGTTTATTTTGTAACATTATTCTAATTTCAAAATTTAGAGCCCCAATTTAGCGTTTTGAGCCCCAAAAACGGAGACGTTTGAAAACGTTGCTGACCCCGTTTTAGTTTTAAGACTACAACGATGACGCAGACGCCCGCGTTCACCCATGTTGGCTTCTTGATTGGGTCTTATCAGTCACGACGTGTCCTCCCCTGATTCGTCACGCCCCATCACGTAAACCTTTTCCGGAAGAAAACAAACGACATCATCCTCGACCATCAGTGGTTAATTTCAACATGGTTAACGAGTTACAGGCGTTGCTGACCTTGTTGTCTATGCTAGAAGCTGTTGTGCAGTTAAATTCTGCATTTTATAATGCTACTACTGCCTACGTACGCAGGAGGCAAGCTATTTTTCGAGCACTTTGCATTCCTGTGTCCAGCGCTGCTTCCTGTTTACACCGGTACACCCGGTGTATGTGAATGGTCATGTGATATGCGTTTTCAGGTGTGGTAGTATGGACGGAGATTAATTCTGAAACGGCCTCTAAAACGCTCGTCTGGACGGAGATCGTTTTCGTTTTTAAAATGAAAACATATCAGTGTGGATGTAGCCTCAACATAGTGACGGCTGAGCAGTGAAAACAACGGCAACAGTGCTGACAGAGCTATCAGTGTTTACCTGAAGGAACCAGAGGTTGGGTGCTACGCTTCCGCGACGTCGCCGTTGGTCCGGACGATATTATCAGCTGTATCCGCCGTATGAATGCAGTGCAGAGTGGCAGCAATTAGCTAGCCATGTGGGGCGCACACGCATGCACTAACATGCACGTGCTGCCGGACCGACTGCGTAAACACAGTACAGAGAAGCTCTGATTACAACACACAGAGGGAGAGAGACTTCATTCTCTGCTCAGGTAGGCATTACTCCTCTTTATCTTTACATAGACGATAGTTGTTTGCTGCTATATTAATGCCCTGAATTTAGAAGTTAGCCCCTTTAAATTGACTAAATGAACAACATACACTTAGCTTCTAATAATATTCTCACTCCTGTTTAGCTCTACATTATAAAACCTTGATTAACCTGTTTTATTAATGTTTGTTTTTGATTATTTTTTGCAACAGCAAGCTTCAATATCTGTCCTGCGGCTTCCAACTTTTCCGAGCCGGTCGCAACACAGAACTCTCAGGCTAAAATGATAGGTGGAGGAATCTGTTTGTGCACAACAATACATGGTGTCATAATGTGACGGTGACTATGTTTATTGCCAAGAAATCTGTGCTCTCTGGTACCAGGTTTCCTGTTTACATGACATTTAAGAAATCAGCTTCCTGGAGAAAAACAACTGTAACGTGGTTTGTGGTTCTTGGTTAACCAGGTTCAGTGCATGCAAACGCACTGACTGTATAGACGTGACTCAAAGCAGACACGTTGACATTTCACAGGTGTAATAAATAACATTAATTATACCGACTGCAATCCATTTCAGTGTTTCAGGGCCCTAGTAGTGTGTATGCTGGCTCATCGTCAGTGTCATTAATTACACCTGTGCTTTCGTTGCTCTGACAAGTTCAAATATCTGCAGTGAAATGGGTCTATAGGCCAAATAAAGATGGAATCTGAACTTGAACTGAAACTGACCCATTTTAAGCGATGTGCAGTCTTTTCTGGCGTTTCTATATAGTGATTACAAGTCATGCTGTGGGTTTTGCTTGTAGCTAATTATATGTGATCGCACAACAGCAAATGACTACACACTGCTGCCAATATGCTGCCTTAATGACTGAATACAGGAGTCATGGCTTTGAGGTAAATCTGCTTCAGTTTCCCCTCCAGTCATTTGGCAGGACGCTGCATATTTACAGGTGACGTGAGCTGAGACTTCATGGGTCATTTATAATGCAACAGAGCAACAAATGCTCTGCCCTGCTGGATGTGTGTGTCAGCATGAGAGGGATGTTGAATCCATACATAAATGTGTATGCGTGTGTGTGTAGAGAGGAGGTTGTGTGTGGGTAAACGTGCATTCATTAGGGCCATCCGGTGCCAGTGCGCTGCCTCAGGCAGAATCGGTAATTATACCCAGAAACCTGGTTTATAATGAGGCTGACATTTCCTGTAATTTAGAATTGCTAAGTTTAATTATCTGAAAGTAATGCAGGTATGTTTGCTTTTGCACATATAATATCCGTAATAAATGACGCTTAGTAGCTGCTCTAAGAATGTGTGTGTCTGTGTGTGTGTTTGGAGACAATAGTCCCTTTTTTACACAGAGATTCCGTAATTCTGCCGTAAAGAAGATGCAAAAGAGGCGTGACGTTTAAAACAACAGCGTCGGCGTCTAATGTGTGTGTGTGTGTGTGTGTGTGTGTGAAGTCCCACCGTGCCGGCTGTCCCTTTTTACAAGTCGTAGACGTCGATTCGGCTGCGTGACTACCTCGGCTGCCGGCTTAACGGCGTAACAACACCCACATGCAGTGTTCGTACCTTTTATACAGAATGGCGAGGAGGAATAAATCTTAACAGATTTTTAAAATGCGAGAGAGCCGACACATAACAACATGTTGTGTTAAATATAACAGTTTTGTTCCTTCAGTGTGTGAAGAGCAACGATTTGGCCAAAACAGCAACAACACACACTAACAGATTCATTCATGAACAACAAGAGTCCCCACTAAAAATAACGGAAATCTCACAAAAATCTCTTGCAATCAAACGTGACTTTAGTGTAAACAAACATGGCGGACGACGGGCAGGAAGAATTAGTGATGTTAGTTTTTACTTTGTACTGAAAATTCCCGAAGGATGGACGGATGAAGTCATGGAGACACGTTAAATAAACACTTGTGTTGTTGCCACAAATCAACCAGTTGGTCCTCCATTTCTGAGCTCCATCTCACTACGACTTTATGCTTAATGTTTTGCATTAGCTCATGCATTAGCCGCAGCCGCCATGGCGGCAGTGGTGGTTGTCCTTCCTTCATCAGTCAGCTTGGTTCTCAATTGGCTATCGTTCTTTCCCACGTGACTGCGTCATCGGCTGTCATCTGGGATTCCCCACACATACAGGATATCCCATCGTAAATTTTATACTATAACATGTTTAATATTTACAATTTGAAATCGGTGCAGCCAGGATGGATTCTTAATGCACTTCACACCACAGGAATATCTGTAAAGATATGATCTTTAGAACCACCAAAAAAAATCAAGGCTTTGCTGACGATTGTCAGGAGGAATAAGGCCAAAAATCTGCCTGATTCTGTCATTTGTACCCCTCATTAACAACTGATTTCAGAGCGACTCCAGAGCTCAAGGTCCTAGTGCCGTCTCACTCAAACACAGTGAGATCCAGCAAAGAGAAAACAGGAAGGTTAATAGTTGACTCAGCCTGGAGCTCCAAAACCACACTCCTCTTTTTCAAAATTGAAGGGAGTGTGTGTTGGCATGCTCACCTGATATACACTCAATCACTCCAATCAGTTAAAACATGTCTAACACTCTTATTCTCTCCACACATACAGACAGACAGTAGACGTGGAGCAAAGGAACAGGAAAGCACAGCTGGGAACACAATGAGCAGCAGTCCCTGGCGTTAAACATACAAAGAGCGACTATATACTGCAGGTCTGGAGGGTGTTGAGAGGCCCGTAACTGAAGACCAGTGGCAGTTAGGTCTACGGAGGACTGGACTGGTGTGTTTCAGACTAATACTACGAACTTAAACAGAACGATAGCAGTGACTGTGCAGCACAAAGTCACTCAGAAAACATCCACATTTCAGTTGCTTCATTTGAATGTGCAACAAACCTGAATCAGCTTATGATTTCCAGTAGGGACAACAGTACATTCAGTGTCTATATAGTCTGAAGTATCCAGGCCAAACATGAGGAGGGACACAAGATGAGGAGAAAATAGAAGAAAAGAAAAAAGAGAAGAATGGGCAGAGTTTTCCTCTTGATTTCCATGTGGCGGTTCAAACCAGGAGCCTGTCTGCTCTGCATATGGAACCAATTTGAAATGTGAGACTATAGGGACTGCTGAAAGACGCGTTGATAGTCAGGAGATATAGGAAAACACTGTTTGGACTTGCCAAACCAAGCTATTTTCAAAGCTGCCCTTTCTACAAAAAACTTGGCAGGATACAAAAGTAAGTGTGCTTATATATTATATCATAGAGTCACACACTGGATTTCCTTTCAGTTGTTGTCATTCCCTGTATTTTCATTCTGCATTTGAGATGACTAAAGTCTATAAATAGATTTTTTACTGACAGAGTGGGACTGAAGTTATTGACAATTATTTTCCATCGTCAATTAATCTGCCCATTATTTTCTAAATTAATCAAATAGTCCTTTTGATATGTAAAACGTCAGAAAAATGAAAAATGTCCAAAAAAAAATACTTCATTTGATTAGTCGACTAAACCTTTCAGCTCTAATACAGAGCCTTATTACACAGCTTTGTTGAATACTCAATTCTGATTGGTAAATCACAGCATTCAATGGTCTGTTATTTCTTTGAAACAGACCGTTGCTATGTATAACAGACCGTTGCTATGTATAACAGACCGTTGCTACGGGCGCAGTTCTGATGTCGGATTCTGGCGGACCGTTTTTTAGTCAAATTATTGATTTCTCGAGTAAGCAGCCGTGTAATAAGCGGGATAATGTACAGCTAGCGGGTCATTGTTGTGAAATAAACCCCTTCAAGGAGATGCAAGACCGCGTCGGGGTGCTGCATCGCCCTGTCGGGGTTTATTTCACAACAATGACCCGCTAGCTGTACATTATTCCCTTATGCTTATTATCCAATTGTGGAACGTCCTTTTTTCTAATCCAAAGCACCAAAATGCTACATGACCGGCTGCATTCTGTCCAGTTTCAGTAGATATAGTGTTTGAATGTGGTGTCTATTTGGCGTTTAAGAAGGTGTTGGGAATATAGTTGTTTCAAAAAGGTAAAAAAGATTTGAGAAAAGTAAAAAAGCAAAAAGAATACGAATTTGTGTACCTTTCCTAGCCCAATCAACGTATCCTCATTCAAAGGTTCATATGATATCTTATGAAAAGCTGTGCTCCGGCTGGTGGGCGGTGCCTGGTATTTCCTCAGCAGATCTCAACATGGCTGCCGGGTCACAAACTTTTTCATTTTACAGCTAAACAGTACACTACGAGATGTTTCTGAAAACGTTTGAGGAGAGAAATAGGCATTACAGTAACAGAATATTGATTAATATTTGATCAGCGCTGCCTAGTTTAATCCCGGCTCTCATAAATGGAAGCTGGTTGTTTTCCTCTGGTCTGTGAAATCTTGCAGATGCCGTTACAGCCCGGACACAGCAGGAACGTCAGGAGCACGTGGCGGCTGCGTTACCTGTTTTTTTTTTATTTCGGCATCCGTGTTAACAGGTTAGAGCAGCCACGTGCGTCTCAGCTGCGTCTCTTCTAGAGAATAGAGGCCTCGCCTATTTTTGACGCGTGATGCGCGCGTCTCACAGCAGCAACAGACAGTGAAGGTGATCTATTGACTGTATATTGACATCATACCAGCAAGATTACTACAGTTTCGATGTCTATCTGTAGAAATTGTTACGGAGATGAAAAAATTAAAGACTTATTTTTAAACACCTCCTGCTTTCATTTCAAAATAAAAGCCCTCAAGCGTTTTTTCTGTGGACAGAATTCTTTCATTTGTTAACACAAGGCTTTTATTCTGAAATATGTTCTGGACAGTGTTGTAGAACATGCAGTGACTTCGAGAGCTCCGTGAATGAACATAGTACTGTGTTTTAATTGTGGATTATTACTATTATTTACAATTACCACACGTTTCTTAACCATTCTCGGTCTAAAATAAATATCAATTATATTTATAATGAAATGAAATGGCCATTAAAAGGCAAACTCTATGTAGAAAGAAAGGGCTGACAGCAGCAGCAGAAACGCAGCAGACACGCAGCTGAAATGCAGCTGGTGTGAACGCCTGACGCGTGTTTCACGCAGCCGCCATGCGCTCCTGACGTTCCTGGTGTGTCCAGGTTGTTAGGAGTACCGGAGGACACATGGTTTTTTTTTCAGATTACCTGTCTCATGCACTTCTGTCAGGATATAGTGACCATTTTATAAAAAATAACTTTAATAATATTTGCTCCAATTCTACCCACTGCAGCTTTAAGTTGTAATACATATCGTTCTGGTGTTCGTTATGAAACCTTTGGCCATGGCAACAATAACACTGAGAGGAAACAGTTAGAATTCACATTTTTAGCACCTTTAAT
This sequence comes from Adelosebastes latens, assembly GCA_916700685.1. Classification (NCBI taxonomy): domain Eukaryota; kingdom Metazoa; phylum Chordata; class Actinopteri; order Perciformes; family Sebastidae; genus Adelosebastes; species Adelosebastes latens. The sequence continues at coordinate 28,007 of CAKAKR010064232.1, forward strand.
ACTTGTGACAACAGCTGATATCCTTCAAGTGTGAGTCATAATAACTGAACTCACATCTACAGGTCCAGGATATCTGCCTAATCAGCACTCAGCTGAACTCAAACTGTTCAAACTGTTCCGTCTAGTTTCAGGCTGCTCGTCTGAAGAAGGAGAAACAGTCTTACCATGGTTCACGTCCCCCTGCAGAGTGCATTAAACAAGTCATCTACCGTCCACCGGAGGCTGATAGATCTCCTCACTAACAACGGGACCGGGACCACCGGGGACCGGACAGCCGCCGGTCCTGAAGTTGGAGCAGCAACTTTAGTTTGAAAATCTTTCCACACTTTATAAGACTATAACTTAAGTACTAACGAAGTTGTCTAAGTGACACACAGGTAACATCACCAGACGGTCATTTCTCTTCTTCGCAGATTTTAATTTGATCGACAGGCTGTCTCGAGCCCAGCCTCCCTCCCAGGGGAAAGCGCCGCTCCACGCGAGCGTCTGGGATAAAGTTGATTTCAAAGTAAAAGCCTCTCTGTGTGTGTTTGTGGAGGAGCGCCGTCTGCTCGGAGTGAAATGTGAGAAGTAGTTCCCCCTCCATCCTCCATCCTCCATCCACACACACATCACAACGTTTCTCCCAGCTGAGCTGCCAGAAAGCTCCAGGCGGACCTTGATACAGGGAATAAAACCACACTAGATTGTCTGGAAACCAACAAAACAGGTTTCGATATTCCAGTAGCATTTTGGGGATGGAAAATTGTACTAATATAAAGATCTTTTCCCAGCCGAATGGGAAATCCATATGTCATCTTTATAATGGAAAGCAAACATGCAATGAAAGTTTGTTTGGCAATATATTCTTAAAAAAGAAAATCACATTCAGTTGTCCATAAGTCCTGAGTAAAAGCAGTTTTTTTAAAACTCCTCACAGATAAATAGTGTAATAACTGCAAGATATGTTCTGACCTCTGCTGGTGACTGTATGCCTTGCATTGATGTTGTCACCTATGATAGGTGATAGATACACATACTTTGACCAATGATTCTAGGTGTACAAATAAGTAACAAAAACTGTTGTGGAAAGAACGTGAGGATAAATAAAGAGAAATATAAGCGATGAACTACAGAAATGGGAGAATAAAACAACCAATTGTAAAAGTAGAATTTTAATAATAAATAGTTTTGTCTTATCTAAATTGCTGTTTCTGGCAACTATATTTCCTCCCAAAGAACAGGCAATAAAGAAAAAAAATTGCAGGTAATTTTGAATGGAGAAAGAAGTCACAGAAAGGAACTTACTGTACAAAAGAAAAAAAAAGAAAGAAAAAAAGACGGAGGCTTTGGTGCCATAGATCTGGGTTTAAAACTAAAGATAGCCTTCTGTAAAAACATAGCATTCGGTCTTAAAAGAAAGGCGATGAAGCACTGAGTTGGACTAAGAAAAAAGGGCGTGCAAGAGACTCTGTACCGTACTACAAACTTGTGTATAGTGATCTTGTGACAAATGTTACACACTCACATTGATTGGGTTGAAATGTCCAGCAAAGATATATATGTTAAATAGTGTAACAACTTTTTTTGGTGGTGTTTTCCCATACACGAATCTAGATGAATCTGAATCCCATATTAAAAACATATTTAGTAAGAACTTATCAGAAAATAAACAAGATATTATGTGGCTTGTATCAGTTGTCAGACTAGCAGTTGGGGCGGTGGTAAAGTGGAGTTGCTTTGTTAAAACGAAACGGTGCCATATTGATAATTGTGATGAAGATGAAACTATGCAGTGATGTATGTTTTTTTTTTCTTTCTAGAAAATATGCCTAAGTTGAAGCAATAATTATATTGGATGATAATATGTACAATTGTAACAAAAATATGGAAGACAAGGTGTGCAGTGGTCCTTCACCAAGTCACCATCTCTAGTGATGCAGTTTTCAAACACATTATAACTGAACTGAAAAGACAAAGAACACTGACAACATCAGACAAAAGAGATGCACACAAGTATTGCTAAAAAGTGATACACACACTGTAGAGCATGCATGTATATTGCTATTGATATAATAGTATAATAACAGTAACAGGTAGGTAGGTAGGTAGCTCATTATGCAAAATGGTCAATTTCAGAATGATTTATATTATATATATTGGAACATGATTAGGATGCATTTATGTGTATAAGCATCACTAATGCAGTTGGTAAAGGTGGGGCTCATTTTAGTTGCTGGGTAAGTAATAATATATCATAATGTATTTGTTGATGTACTATCTGACTCTTTATCAGTAACTGGTTACTACATGTGCTGGAGTAAAAAAAGTACAATATTTCCCTCTGACATGTAGTGGAGTAAATTATTTTTTACTTTCATTTATCAATAGCCTTTTTACAGCTTTACAGAGCTGCTATGATGACTCTTTGTCTTGTTACTCTACATGATGTCACTGCAGCTCATTCAAACAGTTTCTATAACTAAAAGAGAGGGAGAGTCTGACACCTGGTGGACAGCATTATGAAACCATTGCAGCTTGTTCTTGGTTCTTTATTTGTCATTTTTCAATTCCAGCAAAGCAGTCACTGGCAATGAAAATCTTTAGTCTCAGGTTCCTTCAACAATGCTCATTAAATATGTAGCCTTTATATAAAAGAGGAAATCACACAAGTAAATGTAAAAGCAAAATTATAATCTAAGGCATAAAATAGTGCAGTTAAAATATTGGGCTTAAATATAAACATACGTAAATATAAAATAGTATATGTGTACATAGAGGTGTAGACAGGAAGGTAGTATGTAATAATGAGAAGTGCTAAAAAATATGTATGCAGAGGTGTAAACAGGAATGTAGTATGTAGTAATGAGAAGTACTAAAAATAAACTGGAAAAACAAAGTTCGGAAACTTGTGTTTGGTCGATTATTTCTCTGTTGTTACAATGCTAATTGGCATTGTATTTTACATCGTTGGAAAGCCTGTTTATTTACCTTCGCAATGATGTCCAACTTGTAAGGATCATGCATTTGTGGGATGAGCAGCACAGCTGATTATGTGGGTAGCGCCCAAGAAACATTTGCCAAAATGCTCCGTCAATGGTAAACAGTGTATTCTCCTGTTGGTATTGACTCTTGTTTTGAGTTGTTTGGTGGATTGAATGATTGAACTCTCTATCAGTAACAAGGAACAAACAAGACATATTGGCAATTTTACACTTTATTAATTTAATACACCATCAGGAGCCTTAGTAGCGGGTGGAAGATCCATACGCAGCCACAACAGCCTGGCACCTCCTCCTCATGCTGGTCACCAACCTGGTCACACGTTGCTGTGGGATGGTGTTCCATTCCTCAACCAGGATTCGTTGCAGGTCAGCCAGCGTGGTTGTGTTGGTCACTCTAACACGTACAGCACGCCCAAGCTGATCCCACAAGTGTTGAATTGGGTTGAGGTCTGGACTCTTGGCAGGCCGTTCCATTCTCTCTACTCCCACATTGTGGAGGTAGTCTGTGATAACACTGGTTTTTCCAGGATATATATACAGAAGTGTAAACATATTCCTATAGTCTGTAACCTGCTAAGTCTATTCATTTAGGCAAAAAATTATGTTTATTAAAATGTATGTAAAAAATACAACCTAAATAGTGCATTAAAACAAATCAGTAAGATAATGTAAAATAAAGGGGGAAAACAGCTTAAATAATGTATCTTTAAACAATAAATTAACTGTAAAATACTGCGAAATTAATCAAAAAAACAGTTCATACTGTATTTGTCATTAACAGTACAAAGCTGTAAATTTCAGTGACAGTATAATAACATAAATTTTACAGTAACATAATGGCAACCCTGCTGCCAGTTCTTTACTGTTATTTTACTGGGAAATTCTTAACAGTGCAGGAATGTATGTAATAATAAGAAGTACTAAAAACATATATTCAGAGGTGCAGACAGGAATGTAGTATGTATAGAGAAGTAATAAATATGTATATACACAGTTTGTGAAACAGTATGTAAAGTATAAATAAGGTCAATAAAGTGTTTGTATAAGAAGAGATGAATGGGTACGAACCTGTCAGAATTACAATCCAAACATACGTCAAATTGCATTGAAGTCTCTGAAATCTTCGGTTTTCTTGCCCCGAAAGGGGGCGTGGCCTTGACTGTTAGCGAAGTACCCGTATGTGCCGGTGATATATATATATACACAAACAGGTGGCTGGTTTGTTCTGACCACCGCTGGGTTATTATTCCCGCCGGAGCCCTCCGCACCCTTGTCCGTGTAGCCGCCCCCCTGCAATGCAAGGCATTGGCTATAGTGATGGGAATTCCGGCTCTTTTTAGTGAGCCAGATCATTTGGCTCAGCTCACCAAGAAGAGCCTGCTCTTTCGGCTCCTAAACAGTTCTTCGTTTTACCACTTATGCCTTTTATAATTCAGCCAAATTTAGCGCTGATTTGACCTATGATTAGTATGTGTGCGCATATATCACTTAAATTATTCAATATAATTATACTAAACCCTATAATTTCCTGAATACCATAATTTTACATGCTGCCTCGTTTCCGACTGTCGCTCATCTTGTTTGCTATTCGCGCACCGCACCGCACTCCTCTCTCTCTTTCTCTCATCCTCTCCCTCCTGCTCTGTACCTGTAGACCGGCAGCGCGCCGCGCTCCCCTGCCCCTCCCTGCCTGATGGTATGATCCTTGTCTGTCATCACCTGACTGGTCGCAAGGATGTCATTAACACCACAACAGTCAGTGCATGGAGTGCCCGTGGCCCGGAGAAGATCATCCTATCATTCTGCCTTGAATTAATACAAAAAAATTAAAAAACGGCTCTCGGACGGGAGCCGGCTCTTGTCTTCACTGGAAAGATCCGGCTCAAAGAGCCGACTCGCTCGCGAGGAAGAACCATCTGCCGAAGGTACGTGAATTTGCATTATTTAGTGTTTAAATATAACGTTTGTAGAGTTGAACTGTATTGTTTTTCACCAGTAAGGTTACTTTAGGTAGCTAAGGTAACTTTGTCTACAAAGCTAGTTACGTTAACTAAGTTGTAACGTTATTGAAATAGCTTTGCCGTTAATGATCGTTAATCGTAACGTTATATCGTTAACGTGGGGCTTTCTACACGTGTTCACCGGTAAATAAATTAACCAAACTCTCTCTAATTGACTCTAGCTATATGTAGGTTAACATTAGTGGTAACGTTACAGCATTATGTCACCACTGCAGCTCATCTAATGTGTATTTGTGTCTCCAGTATAACAGTGCGCCGGTGGTGCAGCTCTCTGAAGGCATTTCCCAGAACCTGCCTCCTGTTAGAGGGCTGTAAGTAACACACACATGAATGCAAACAAAAACACACCACAGTACACAGATATTGAGCCTCTGTTTGTATCTTCATTTATGTTCTTTATATTATCTAATGCAGGGGTCAGCCACCTGCGGCTCTTTAGCTCCTCTCTAATGGCTCCCTGTGGATTTTTTAAAAAACCAGTGGAAATCAATAACTGTTTTTTTGTTTACATTTTCATTTTTATTTATCATTGTTGTAGGTCTATTGTACGATGGCACAACGGGGTATTAGGGTCACATTGAGGAAAAAAATAAATCTGAGATTTCGAGAATAAAGTCATAATATTATGAGAATAAAGTCATAATATTATGAGAATAAAATTAGTAGTATTATGAGAATAAAGTCATAAAATTAGTATATATATGTATAGTATTATAGTAGTAGTAATTTTGCGTGTTCTTTTCTTTTTTTTCAAGTAAAGTTATGACTTTATTCTCGTTATATTATGACTTGTTTTCTCGTAAAGTTGTAACTTTATTCTCGAAATCTCAAAAAGAAATTTCCCTCAATGTGGCCCCATACCTCACTGCAAAAGTTTTGCGGCTCCAGACAGATTTTTTTTTCTTTTTTTGCCTAAAATGGGTCTTTTGATAGTAAAGGTTGCTGACCCCTGATCTTATGTATCTCTGTGTCTCTTTATCTGCGTAGGAATGAAGAGCTGGTGTACAGGATTCCTGCAGATGTTTCTGCTCCTTTTAACTCTACTGCTCTTCCACCATACAACTACAAGTCAAAGTAAGTGAGATCTGGCCAGCTTTGGTCAAAATGTACTTTTCTTTTTTTGTGACTGGCTCATGATCTGTGTGCCAGTGGGCCGCAACTCATGAATCAAACCACATTCGCCTTATATTTAATTTCTTGCAGCTGTTGTTTGATTTGTCTATCAAGATGCCAGCTTGAATATTATGATACTCTTTATTACAATCTATATGTAAAACACAGCACAGACAAGGATGCATTTCACACATGTATTTTATAATTCTGCTTACTTTGATGTTCGCTATTACCATAGAAAGAGAAAGCATGAAGACCAGCAGGGTTATCGTCCATATGTAAAGAAGCCGCCAAATGTCTTCATACTGTTCATGAAGGAGCAGAGGCCAGATGTTGTGGCCAAACTGTACATCGGCGGGAGTGCTGCGGTAAACACCATGCTGGGACAGAGGGTAAGTGTGTTTGCTCTGTGAGACAGCCCCCTCATTTGCATAATGAGGCAGAAATGCATAAAGAAATGTCTAAAGAAAAGAATACAGAAATAAATAAGTTTGGGGAAATAAATCAATGGTGAAATTCAAACGGAAAACCATGCAGAAATTAATAAATGCAAAATACATAAATAAATAAATACATTTAAAAATAAATATAAAATAAATGTAAAAATAAATAAATACATTTAAAAAATGTGTAAAAAGGAATACTTAAATAAATGAAAGGCAAAATAGAACAGAAGAGTAAATAAATAACAGAGTTACTGTATTACAAAGATAAATAACTAAAGAAGCAAATTAAAACAGAAATATCAATTTATTTCACATTATCAATTAAGTAATGGCTTAATGGCTTAATTAATTTGCTATATATAATGACATATTTATTTATTTATTTATTGAGTCAATTATTTATTCATTTATTTTTGTTCCTGTTTATTCGACCTGTAGTTGTGTGTTGGTGTGTGTGACAGTGTGTTGTCATCTGTCCACAGTGGAAGTTGCTGTCGAAAGAGGAGCAAGCCAAATATTATGAAGACTCACAGCAACGCCCTGACTGGTCATCCAGCAACACTTACGTATGTACACTCTGCTGACACAGAGTACAACTCATACATGTTAACACCACTACACTAGAGCTTATGAAACAAAGTCACTGAAAGGAGTTTTTATCAGCTCATGTCACATGGAAAGTCTAATGTGTTTGTTTTCGTGTAGGGCAAAAAGAGAAAGAGGGAGAGGAGCAAGACCCTCCAAAAGGCTGAAGGTAAGACAATATTTCTGTGGATCACAGCGTGTTTTCAAGAGATATGGGATAAAAACTCGATGCCGTGACCACATGGGATCATATTGTATATCCGACTGAGGGTGGAATACACTTATTATCAGATGATGGACAATGTGCAGGCCGCATACGGGCTCAGAATCAAATTTATTTGCCAAGTACGTGTACACATAAAAAAATACGACTCTTTGCATCTCTCTCAATGTACTAACACAGGAATAGAAATAACAGCTAGTAGGAACAAGGACAACAAAGCTGGACAAATAGAGGCAAAGGATAGACAGGACAGTTAACAACAACAAGTATGTGGAGAAAAAAAATAGGTCTATATATAAATATTATATATGTAAAAATAATGCATTAGCGGTGCATTTTCGCTTTTCGTCGGGGTGAACAGCGTTGCAGTGCTGCGTCACCCTGTTGGGGTTTATTTCACAACAATGACCGGCTCGCTGTTCATCGTCTTGCTTATTACACAGCTACTTACTTAAAGGGACTGTTTGTAACTTCTTACACGTATAAATCACCCAGGTCGGTGTCCCATGCGCACTCACGAGTGGCTACGCTGTTCATACTCAGACTCCAACACGAACTACACGGAAGCACCAAAACCTCAGTTCTATCTAGTGAAGCCCGTCTGTTAAACAGTGTTGACCGCGGTCGGAGACGATAACGTTTCTCTTCCTGCTTCAGCCCCGGAGGCTGAGGCAGGAAAAGCCAACACTAGGATCTGCAGTGATTCATGGAGAGACCTCCGTCTGGTCAGCTAACATTACTGCCAAGCAGGTGAAATATAGAGTGATATTGTGGTTTTAGCTGACATGTGTCGCCTCACTGTTTTGAGCGATGCTCATTCATGTCTATGTATAGCGAGCACAAGCGCGAGCCCGACGCTGACTTTCGTTGACTTAACGGCCAGAGGTGTCGCTGTTAACAAGCATTTCTGATTCTTACAAACAGTCCCTTTAAGAAATCAATAATTTGACACAAAAGTGATCCGATGAGTCCAACATCAGAACTGCGCCTATAACAGCTGCTATAAAGAAATAACAGACCGTAGAACGTAGTGATTGACCAATCAGAATGGAGTATTCAACAAAGCCTGGTAATAAATATATATTAAATGCACCAATTACCAACAATAAAATAAGAAATAAAACATCTTTATACAAGTGAAGGGTTCTGGAAGTTGTAAACAATAGAAATAGTGCAAAGAAATACATTTTGAATGGATATACATGGACTGGATGATTATGTACAGTATGTACATATAACGATGTCTATATACTATATGTACAGCGTGTAGGATTTATATTGACAGTGACAGATGATATGTACATATTAGGGCTGTCAAAGTTAACGCGAGAAAAACACGTTAACGCAAATTTGTTTTAACGCCACTAATTTCTTTACTCCTTTCTTACTCCTCTCCTCTCCTCACCTCCCCTCTCATCTCTTCACCTCTCCTCTCTTTATAAAAACAAATGCAGATAGGGGGAAATGACAATTAAAAACTCAAGAGAATAAAGGTAAACATATGAGTAATCAGTCTGTGTCATTCTGATAATAACATTAAAGAAATGTGTTTATTATTTATTTATGAGAGTGGTCATACTTGCCCACCACCTCTTCTCCACCCCCTCTCCTCTCCTGTCTTTAAAAGAAAACAAATACAGACAAAAGGAAATAGTAATCATAAACTCCAAATTTGTGAACTGATGAACTTCATGAACTGTGGTAATGTCATTAGATAAATTGATGCTTTCCTTTTTGTAAAAAAAAAAAAAAAAATATGTGTTGAAAAACTGTTGCCTGTAGGTGGCGGTGTTGGTGTGTTTTTGAAATCAAAAGCATGAAAACTTTTGACAGCACCAAAACCTCCTGAAAGGAATCACCCACATGTGGTCATTTTAGGACTAAACATTGATCATATCCAGGCTCAAGAACACAACACCACTCTAATGCATCCACCTACACCAACTCCCCGTTATTTATACTTCAGAAACATTTCAACCAAATTGTTTTGCATCTCATGAGAAGTCTTAGAACAAGTTTCTCTGTGTGTAGTGACTGTTCGAAATTAAACTATTCAACTAAGAATGCTGTGTCATGATAAAACAGGAAATTAACAGTTTGATATGACATAGGGGCTGCTGTCTTTTTGTACAAGATCCATTGATGTCTTCAGTGCCTTCCTTTCTATAATTACAACCTAAAGTGCAAAACTAGAGAGCATCAAAACACATCCTCCAAGATACGTTCCTGACTCAAACCTGTCTGAAAACAATGTCAAGCTATGCAAGTGTGTACGCAAAGAAACCTGAAGTTATGGTTAGAGGAGAAATAGAGAATGAAAGGAGTGGAAAGATGTTCTGCGATTAATTGCATGATTGTCAATATTAATCGCGATTAATCACAAATTACTCACAGATTTTTTATCTGTTCACAACGTACCTTAAAGGGAGATTTGTCAATTATTTAATACTCTTATCAACATGGGAGTGGGCAAATATGCTGCTTTATGCAAATGTACGTATATATTTATTATTAGAAATCAGTTAACAACACAAAACAATGACAAATATTGTCTAGAAACCCTCACAGGTACTGCATTTAGCATAAAAAATATGCTTAAATCATAGCATGGCAAACTGCAGCCCAACAGGCAGCAACAGCTGTCAGTGTGTCAGTGTGCTGACTTGAGTATGACTTGCCCCAAACTGCATGTGATTATCATAAAGTGGGCATGTCTGTAAAGGGGAGACTCGTGGGTACCCATAGAACCCATTTTCATTCACATATCTCGAAGTCAGAGGTCAAGAGACCTCTTTGAAAATGGCCATGACAGTTTTTCCTCGCCAAAATTTAGCACAAGTTTGTAGCATTATTTAACCTCATTCGCGACAAGCTAGTATGACATGGTTGGTACCAATGGATTCATTAGGTTTTTCTAGTTTCGTATCTTCCCTCTAGCTTTAAGTCCACTAACAGCCTCCGAAAGATGGATTGCGTTAATGTGTTAGAGAAATTAGTGGCGTCAAAACGAATGTGCTCTTATCGCGTTATTATCGCGTTAACTTTGACAGCCCTAGAAACAATGTAATAGCACAAATCTCGGCTGATCGTGCTCATCTTGACCTTTCTGCCTCGCCGCCGACTCACTCATTCCTAATGTTCAGGGCCACTGTCCCACTGTACAATAAACTGCTTCATCTGACTCTGCTGACCTCCGACCCCTCACCCTGACCCCCTCCAGCCACGCGACCCCTACGGCTCTCACTGTATGACATTTCAGCTGAATAAAAGATCCACTTAACAGGACGCAGAGAGCACGTCCAATTAAGTATTCAAGTGCGTGCATGTACATGTGTGCTCACTTGTACCGCATCATTCCATTCAGTTACACTGCACAGGCTTCATGGAAGACAGAGGGAGGATATTTCCAAACCACAGAGAGGCAGATAGAGAAGATATTTCCCTGACACACAGTGAGAGCTTTGTTCCTTGGCAGCATTCCTTTGGCTTTACACTACTGTACATTATCAGCAGTTTGGAACCATACCAGCAAACTGTGCCATCATTCACACTCATTTATATTGTACTGTACTCAGAGTTGTAAGCGTGGACATCTAAACTGCTGTATTATCTGACATGTTCTGTAAAATCTATAGCTTAGAGGGAAAACACTTGTCCTGACAGGTCCCTTTTTATTCCCAAGGCTGTGCTGAGTGTGTGAGGAGACCCAGAAATCTTTAACCTGCGAGACATACATCAAACACGTCTTTGTCAACCCCGCTGCCGTTATATAACCGTCTTGTTGCAGGATCCACAGCTGGTCAGGGCCAGTTTCATTTGAATGTGCAGACACTCCCACCTTAAACCTACAAGAGCGTGAGTCACAGTCAGAGATAACAAATGGGGCCGTGTTTCACAAACGCATACTTGCACCATGAGGTGCACCACCATCTGTGGGGGTAAAGATAAGTTAATGCTTCGATAGGTCTGGGGAAACCCCAACCAACACGGTTTACAAGCATGACAGTTAGTTCACACACTCTTTTTGTTCAGCTGTTGCCGCACTCCTTTTTCATTTTGATTGTGTCTCTGCTGTCCCACTCTTTTAGCAATGTCTCCGCCTTTCTGTGATGTATTCTTACGCTGTGCTGAATCCGTCTGAACCAGCGGTGAAACAGATCTAAAAGTACATTTACTCAAGTTGAGTACAATTCTGAGATACCGATAGTATGTCCGTATTTCAGTGTATATCCAACTTTACTAACGTGTGATCAGCTAATAAAATATGATGCACTGTTAAAGATTAAACTAACAAACAAATTGGTTCAAACTAGTGCCACATTAAAGGGGGACATCATGCTCATTTTCAGGTTCAAACTTGTATTTTGGGGTTTCTACTAGAACATGTTAACATGCTTTAATGTTCAAAAAACACTTTCTTATTCTATACTGTCTGTCGGAATTAGAGCTGTCCAAGTTAACGCGACAATACCGCTATAACAAATTAGTTTTAACGCCACTAATTTCTTTAATGCATTAACGCATCGGTATTAAAGCTAGAGTGAAGATACTGGCACCAATAGAGCATAGAAAAGCTAAGGAATCCATTGGTACCAACCATGTCATACTAGCTTGTTGTGAAGTAAGCTAAATAATGCTCCTAACTTGCGCTACATTTTGGCAAAGAAAAACAGGCATGGTCATTTTCCAAGGTCGTCCCTTGACCTCTGACCTCAGGATATGTGACTGAAAATGGGTTAATGGGTACCCACAAGTCTCCCCTTTACAGACATGCCCGCTTTATGATAATCACATGCAGTTTTGGGCAAGTCATAGTCAAGTCAGCACACTGACACACTGACAGCTGTTATTGCCTGTTGGGCTGCAGTTTGCCATTATTTGCCGTTTGTTTGATTTGTATTTTTTTATGCTAAATGCAGTACCTGTGAGGGTTTCTGGACAATAATTGTCATTGTTTTGTGTTGTTAATTTATTTCCAATAATAAATATATACATACATTTGCATAAAGCAGCATATTTGCCCACTCCCATGCTGATAAGAGTATTAAATACTTGACAAATCTCCCTTTAAGGTACATTTTGAACAGATAAAAAATGGGCGATTCATTTGCAATTAATTGTGATTAAATATCTGAATACTTCTTCAACTGATTTGAACTATTACAGTATGTAGATATATTGTATATGTTTTATTTGTTTATCTTTATTTATCCAGTAAAGCTCTGGAGAAAATTTTGCCACCAGTTTCTTAGTGAAGCAACAGTACTAGTTGACAATATCCACCATAATGTTCTCAACTAGTACAGGAATTTGAACCAGTTTCCTGCCCTGTTCTGTCATCTCATCCTAACCTCAGACATAGTGGAAAGATCTCCTGTGAAATGGGCAAGGGGAAATATTTGGAGTGGATCTTTACATGATGGGAACAGTATTATGTTTTCAATTGTGCCAAGATGAAAGCCAGATGTCCAGAATGGGGTGGAATCAAAAGAGAAGGCTAAACCACTCTAGCCTCTGGGCTAAACTTAAGCCACAGTTGCATAGATGTCTGTATGTCAGTGATGATGTTCTCACAGAGGAGACCACAAACCAGAAGGATGAGGATACAGAAAGACAGCACAGATGTTAAGAGATGGAGGAAAGAAAGAGTAACCAGTCAATTTGGAACTATATTGTCATGACTCCCGGGGGTGACTCGAGAGATATGGGTCCTGATTTGAGGTCTGTGACATGAAAGTGTTTGAAATCCTTACTGATTTACTAAATATCCAACAACACTACTGAGTCATGAAACACAAAGCACCAATATATTCCATGTAAACAACCACCTCTCATACACTGGAGAGCATCACAGCTACAAAGAAATAACAACAATACTCAGCATCATGGAATTTTCTCCGGTGTGAGTGATGTCATTAGTTTAAACAACTGTCAGACCGCTGTTGTGTTGTGGACAAGAAACAGAATGAGCCGTGTGTGAGTGTACATTCATGTGGGGCACTGCGGGAGGGTTAACCGAGGCATAATTCCACCGTTGTAATGAAAGCCAGGGAACCGCAGTAGGATTGAATTTTGATGCAGTTGTGGTGGCATTAAAGTGGAAGAAGGCAGAACATTTTTGGCATCATTGGGCAAAAATTCCACAATAACCTTTCAGCATATTGTAATTCAAGTGTTCTGAGAGAAAAATAGACTTCTGCACCTCCTCATGGCTCTGTTTTCAGGCTTTAAAATACCTAGCCCGTGACGGGAGACTTAGGCCTATCACAGATAATTTCAGAGAGAGAGCGTTCCTATTGGCTGTGCTTTGGCTGGTGGGCGGTGCTTGGTATTTCCTCAACTGTTCTCAACATGGCTGCTGGGTCACAAACTTTCTCATTCTACAGCTAAACAGTACACTACAAGATATTTCTGAAAACATCTGAGGAGAGAAATAGGCATTACAGTAACAGAATATTGATTCATATTTGATCAGCTCTGCCTAGTTTGACCGTATGATCGGAGATCGTGAGTGACTGACAGCTGCTCAGAGACGGCAAGACTCCAGATCAGCTCTGATTGGTTGTGTTCCTACGGTCTGTGAAATCTTGCAGATGCCATTATAGGAGCACCGGAGGACACAGAGGCACATGATTTTTTCAGATTACCTGTCTCATGCAGTAGGTCAGTAGTCAGGATATAGTGACCGTTTTATAAAAAATACTTTTTTTTAATCATATTTGCTACATTTCTACCCACTGCAGCTTTAAATAGACTGACATGACTGAGTGATGGCTATGTCAGTTTTATAACATGCTAGGGGTTTCATTCGTTGATAAATAACTACATGAGGAATTTGAAGTGAACACTGCAGCACACGTCTTCATTTTTCACACTTTGTACAGATAAAAAAAACTGTGCAATTAATTTGCGATTAACTATTTAAATCGATGGACAGCTCTGAAAAATGAGTCAACATTGACTTGGTTTCAAACAGAATGCGAACAACGGCCTTCTGGGTGAAAGTCAGTGCTTGTTTGACCCAACCATCCACCCCTACCTCCTCCCTAAGCGGACTTTCTTGCTCTTTATACTACATCAGTTTCTCTGGCCATCTAATACTGATGCAGATGGGTTTACATTGGAGTTAGTTGAAAGCTTGGTGCGTCTCATACAGGCACTAAAGGGTGCCTCGGGGGTCCACTGACCAAGCGTCGGTATTTGACGAGTTGGGAGTGAGAACGGGTTACAACAGATTCACTATCACTGTGCCTTTTCAAACCAGCCCAACATTACATCATAAGCCATTATCTTGTGACCTCTGGAATTTTATAATTACCTATCAATTGCATCTTCCTCCCGTCTACCCATCACACTCCGTGGAGTATTATCTAATAGAGCAGAAATAACTTTGGAAAATACTGTAAAATCCTAGTGAAGACCTACCACAGTGGAGCCCCACTGCTAGAGCCCAGCGAGGGCTGTGGAACAACAATGATCTCAGTGTTGGTCTGGTCCAGGGTGGAGGCCTCAAGTTGCTCTCTGGCAAACAGATGCTGCTCTGCACAGCAGGTTCATTTAAGGCCTCCCTCATGTTTCACTGGTAGAGGATGATACTGAAATGGGACCCCCTGTATGTGGGTGTCTCTTTCACATGCTCTTACTCTTTCCATCTCCATCCCTTTATACTGTTCCTCTGTTAATCATTTCTGCTTTGTATACTGTTTCTATTTGTTCTTGTTGGTCCGCTGTGAAGAGAAAAAAAGTCGTAGGAATCTGCAGCATGAATCTCCCTGGCCTCCCTCCTCGTCCCTACATTTTGGAATCTTTCACTTGCCCCATGTGCGTCTTAAAAGATAATTAAAGCTGGAGAGCTGGACTCGCTTTTCCCAGACAGATGTATTTTTCGCTGCCATGTCTGGAGAGTGTTTTGGATCAGATCTCTTTTTCTCTCTCTTTCTCTCTCTCTCTCTCTCTCTCTCTGGCTTCCTCTCGTTCTCTCACTCCTCTTCGTTTCCACTCTTTCTCTCCAGATATGTTCGCGAGCCCAGACGTTGGTCTGAGGGCCCAGATTTGGTCGCCATGGGGACAGGCCTAACAACAGGCATAAACAGACATGTGAGGAGGAGAACGAGGGAGAGGAGGGCGAGATGGAAAAATGAACGGAGGTTAAAGGGCAAGTGGAAAGGACCAAGGGGCAACGCCGAGAGGGAGTTTGACATCAAAGTGGTCTAGGAGTGAAGGGGCTGAATGGATTAGACTCAACTCTGGTGGGCTGAACAAAGAGATCATTAAAGATGGAACCATGGAAGAGAGGAGTACTGTATGTACTGTACATGTGCTGCTCCACTGCACCAGAGCAAGAGTTTAAGAAACTCTGCAGTGCTGATGCAGAATGGCAGGAAATAATTTGACACATTATACCCTAACTGCATGCTTTAAAACAAGCATTGATGTTAAAAAAAAAGTAAATATTTGGAATTTAAAATCCCAACTTTCCACACAGGATTACATACACTCAGACAGACATAAACCTACCTTTTTAATCAAACCGTTCTCATTCCCAACTCTTCAAATACCACCTTATAAAGACATTTCCACCATGAATTGATGCAGAAACATTCACCAGAATGCAGGAAATAAAGTGTTTAACGCTCAAAATTTCCTGGGGGAGGAATAATATGTGCCCCAACTAATGTTGAAATGATACCTACGCCCTTGGAGTGATCAGACCTGAGCTGATATAGACAACTAAATCCCAAATAAAGTTCTTAAATGTCAGTTTTGATGAAGACTTTGCACAGAGATTACAGCTCTGCTGATGTTCTGTCCGCAGACAGCTGAACTTCACTTGAACTGAAGAGTCAACCATAATGTCATCAAGGTCCTGCCTCTAATAATGGGCTGCGAGTAGAGGTTCTAGTGGTCTGTATGTTTGTCTAAAGAGGACACCCAGACAGTTCTGTGAGGCAGACATCACATGTGGAGAGCAGGACGATGACAGCAGGATGAGTAAAGCCACAACATACTCATACAGTCTATACAACAGCTGTCTGTTGATTTAAAGAACAAGACAGGAAAACCTAATGAGACTACGCTATGTGGGTGTATGTGTACATGCAGCCTTGTCGCACAGCAGTTTGTGAAATAGTCACGAAATTGAATTTATTGATTTGTGTTTATAGACACAAATTGTTGTGATGGTCAGCATGAAATAAATAAACAGGATTTTCGCCCAGTAGACCGGCGTTCGTGTGCCATGTGAAGTGTTGATTTATTTGTTGTAAGTTACGGCACTTCCGAAGTTATTTTAACCCAAACCATGATCTTTTCCTAAAGCTATCTAAGTAGTTTTTGTCACGTAACTTCCGTACTGAAGTTACGGCACTCCGGTGTTATTTAAACCCAAAACCGCAATCTTTTCCTAAGCCTATCAAAGTAGTTTGTTGCCTAAGCCTAACTAAGTCGATCTTTTCCTAAACCTAACTAAGTAGTTTGTTGCCTAAGCCTAACTAAGTCAATCTTTTCCTAAGCCTATCTAAGTAGTTTTATTTTGAAAAGACTTGAGTGGACATTCGTAAGAAAACACACTAAAAATACGTTGTTGAAAGTCGTGCTGAGTGGAAAAAGCGAAATTCGTGTCTATGTACACAAATCAAATAGATTCAATTTCGTGACTATTTCACAAACTGCTGTGAAACTGTGTTGTGTGCTGCTGGATTCTAGTTGTCAGTTATTAATCAGTCTGAACTAATCCACCCACAGACACAACACAGTAAGTAGTAAAGCAGCAGGTGCAGATGAGTAAGTGAGTACTCCTGTCTGCTCTTCTGTCTATCAAGAGACAGAATTCTGCAGAATGGATGTAAGTACTTACTGTACGCACTTTTGATCTCTAACAACCACTCAGGGACACTTTGTTCTGAGAAAACCTCAGAATTTAAACTATCTTTGGGAAGAGATCATTGCTCCTTTAGGGATTCTTTTCCTTGCCTGAAAACTTGCATGTGGCTGTGTAAGTGTCTGCTTCTGGATTGAGATTGGTAATCATTAATCGAAGACATCTGCTATGCTAATACGTTCAGTACCTCGACATTAGTACTGTCACATGCTCTGTTTGAGTGTATGTATGTGTGGTGTTGTATTCAGAGCCTTCATTAGTTTTAAAGTAAAGTCAAATAAGCAGTACCACGTGGTGGTGAAGTAAAAGCCCTGCATTAAAAAATGACTTAAAGATGTACTGTGTAAGATCAAATCTAACTGAGTAGTTGGTGCCTAAACACTGTAGGGGCATGCGCAGGCGCAATGATTGCTCGTGTTGCTGGAATGGCCCTATCTAGAGCCAGTTGTTGTCAGATAGGTTATTTGAAGAATAACAGAGCCAGAGTGTCTGTGTACGTGGGAAAGTGAGTGGTGAAGCAAGAGAGAGAGAGAGAGTGTGAGTGAACAAGTGAGCTAGCGGAGCAGAAGAGAGTTAGTTTAGCTCTGAGAATATCAATCGAATGTACAGTGGAAGTTGCAGTTTGTGCAGAAATAAATGCTGCAGCTCCTCAAGACCAACAGAGGTTGGAGTGACGGGGGTTAACTCCAGAGCGAGTAACGTTATGAACTCTGGCCCAAGCAGGAAAAGTTAACAGTGTTTTGGTTTGTTTGGTTGGTGTAGAAACATGGCGGCCAGCTCCGTGAAGAGAACCCGCTCCCTATGTAGATATAGAGTGGTGCATGGATGATGTATTTGTGTAGGCCAACCAGGAAGTTAGCGTGGCCCTGGTTCCCTCGATAAAAAGCCAATGGGATTGTTCCATTGGGTTTTGGATTATTGCAGAAAATTAGCTCTGTGGCAAACAAACGTTTATGATACTTACACGTTTTGTTCAGCAAGATAATCTCCACAAATGATCACCACTTTTATGATTTTTGAATGATGAATGGTAAATGGACTTGCATTTATATAGCGCCTTTCTAGTCTTCCGACCGCTCAAAGCGCTTTACACTACATGTCAGCATTCACTCTTCACACACACATTCATACACTGATGGCAGAGGCTGCCATGCAAGGTGCCAACCTTTCCCATCAGGATCTAATCTAAATACTCATTCACACACCGATGGCACAGCCTTCAGGAGCAATTTGGGGTTAAGTATCTTGTTAAGGACACTTCGACACATGGACTGGAGGAGACGGGGATTGCCGACCTTCCGATTGGTCGGCGACCTGCTCTACCTCTGAGCCACAGTCATCCCCCAAAGTGTAAATGCAAGCGTCAGAAGTAAAAAGCTAACGTAAGGCTATAAACAAACTACACCACGGTCGCATGAGAGTGAGTATACACAACGAGGCTCTAATGTATTTAGCCCCTTGTAAGCAAACCGCCGTTTTTTTTAAGACCTAAATTCTTCAAAATTCAGAGTGGGATATATAGCGATGTTTTTTATATCGTAGATGTAAAGCTTCTAGCAAAACTAGCATAATGGAACCCAACAGCACAAAAAGGAGTCAGGCAATTTAACAGTGAGGTTCAGCTTTTACTTAGTAAGACAGGCAAAGGTCAGTACCAGGAAATCAGTCCAAACAGGCAGTTTAATGTAAGTGTTCTTCAATAAACTGTATAATTATTAGGCTACAAACACTTTATGTCATATCAGCTTTTCAATGCAGTGAGTTGTGGTTATTTGAGTGGGTCACCAATCAAATTTGTGTTTTTTGACAAATTGTATTGTTAAACTTGTGTTTGACGTTATATGATACAATACACTTTATTGTCCCCTTGGGGAAATTTGTCTTGGACTCAAGTGCACACCATCAGCTGCCTCCACAGCAGGATCAATAAATAAAAACATTAAAAACATACAATAATCAACATGTAAACAGAGAAACACATTCCAATGAAAGCCACAAACAACATATATTGCACATTACCCACATTGCACATATGGTTATAATTATGATTATATTGAAAATGTGCCTGAAAACTAAACAAATAAAATCCCAAATCTGAAAATGTTATTTCCAAAACATTAGGCCTATACAAATCAATGATATAATAAGAAATCAAACAGTTTGAACAGTCTGAGGCTTGAGGGAGAGGAAAGAAGTCATCACCATGACCACCATATGACAATAAATTAAGAAGAGAACATCGAAAATAAAACAAAGTATTAGCTAGTGACTTCAGTATTAAATTAGCAGCATGTACAGTGCGTCATACTGAGCAAGAGGCACACCTATTTTTCTCAAATGATGCAGAAATAGTTTTGGTGTAATTCAACTCAGAGTGGGTTGATGCATTGTCGCTCTTTTCCAAATCTTAACAACTGCGCCCAAATGGATCAATGGGATAATGTCCAAATCACCACCACATCGTGCCTATATGCTCCTGCCAAATCCCAACACGATGATGACTAATTCCCTGCTCATTGATTCAATTATTGGGCCCCACCCAGCACTGTCCGCATCCCAAATACTGAGCCCCTGACCACCCAGTCCCTCCAACAACATATTCATTAAATCATGGCTTGATCGTGACATGAGAGTCCACCTCTGCCAATGTTACTATACCTCACAATGTTTTGCAACAACCTGTTCTCACTCCCAACTCATCAAATGCCGATACTTGGTCAGTGTCCCCCCGAGGCACCCTTTAGTGTCTGTATGTGATGCACTAGGCTTTCGAGCGCAATAGTCCACTTAGGGAGGAGGTCGGAGTGGGTGGAAGGATCAAACAAACACAGTCTTTCACCCAGGAGACCACTGTTCGTGTCCTGCGTGAAACCAAGTTAACGTTGACTTCTTTTACTGTAGTTTTGTTACGCAACTTACATACTAAACCAATGCCTGTATGTAAGTTACTTAACAAATGCTGCCTTTTTTTACAATTGTACTTATTTTAACCCAAACCATGATCTTTTCCTTAACCTAACCAAGTACGTTTGTTGCCTAAACCTAACCAAGTAAAACTAAAAACTAAGTAAACCTACGTTCAAAGTCGATTTTGAAAAGACACTGTATGCATGTAACGAGTGGAAACTGTACGTTTCCTGTGAACACAGAAGTTTATTTTGAAAATTTTGACACTATGCATGCAAAGAGCGGACACGGACACGTCCAAAACTGGCGCTAGAGGGGCACCTACAAACAAAAAGAGTCTGCTTAGGGAGGAGGTCAGGGTGGCTGGATGGATCAAACATTCACAGACTTTCACCTAGGAGACCGCTATTTGTGTCCCGTGGGAAACGTTGACTTATTTTACTGTAGTTTTGTTATGTAACTTATGTACTAAACTAACGCCTGTATGTAAGTTACTTAACAAATGCTGCTTATTTTACATAACAATCATACTTATTTTAACCCAAACCACAATCTTTTCCTCAACCAAACCAAATACGTTTGTTGCCTAAACCTAACCAAGTAAAACTAAAAACGAAGTAAACCTACGTTGGAAGTTTATTGTGTATGCATATAACGGGTGGAAAGTGTACGTTTCTGTGAACATAGAAGTTAATTTCGAAAATGTTGACACTATGCATGTAACGAGCCAACACATTCTGTAATGGAAATTCTTTAAGTATTCCAAGATGAGTCCTAATGAATGTTGAACTCAAGATCCCAAACAGATGAAATGTCTTTGTTGTATTTTATTCTTGCAAGAAGAGGCACTGGTTATACAGAGTCGCACAAAGTCTGCAGAAGAGTGCTCTCCAGGAGATTATTACAATGTGACTATATAGAAATCTACAACAGGGACTGTGGGAAAAGGAGTTGTTTTGCACAGAGAAGGAGTTGTTTTACTCAGTGTCCCAGTAAAAGTCAACACTCAGTACTTTCCCACTACATGAGATGAAGAGCACACAGACAGTAACTTTCCACTGTTGCATAAAGAGACATCATTACATACAGAAAGTATCGAAAGCAATACTGTGTATTAAGTATCATTTTAGTTGCATATAATGATACCTGATTATAAAAAGGCTCACCCTTAACCTCTAGCAATGACCTACGAGTTTCGTCTTCAAGCCAATTAAGGCCTCCCAAGGAAAATTACCA